>VTPC01091286.1:0-112847 GCA_011009095.1 Ignelater luminosus
CTAGGGATTTGAATTCATAGCAAGTACAAGACCCTGGACTTCATAAAGTATTAACATTTCTGAATTTCAGTTATGCATATTCTAGAATGGATTCAACAAGCAGTGAATGGTGACAGCTTTTCTTTATCATAGTGCTTAATTAGCAAAGCTCTGATTTTATTTTAATTTTGATAGAATGATTACTGAGAATTCTGAAAGTTTCATAGACACAGACTTTTTATGAAACTGAATGGTTATTCTCTAGTGAAGCTGATTTATGCAATTTCTGATGAATTTACTGACTTTTTCATCAAAAGCAATATAGAATAAAAGTAAATATTAATATTGGTACGCTTAAAATGTAATTGGAATTTTTTTTGTTGCTTTTGGAAAAGAAAATTAATTTGCGAGGTAAAGTATAATTATGCAAAATACTTCATTCAAATGTTAATGCAGCAAGCTCAAATTTAACCCCTGATGTAACAGATTATTAAGCTTTGAATTTCATTGTGTCTATTCTCTAGTAATATTAAATCCGAGTAATTTACAGATCCTGTATCGTGGGTGATCTAGGCTTGTATAATGTATATTAATTAATGAAGACAGTTACTTCTTTTAAAGTATTTAGTTTTTCAAAAGCTTCAATCTTCATATTAGGAATTTTAACTACTTAACAGCTTTAATGTTTTTTCTTCATATTTTTCTTTTTTGTCTTTAAACATCTAAGTATACAAAAGGATATGCGTATATAGAATGGTTTTGATTACATTCCCAGAAATTGAGTCGTTCATTTCTTTTACTTTTAATTTTACAAATTGTAAGACACTTAAAACAGCAAACCATCAAATGTGTAATGTAATACAACAGAATTTTACACTTTCTAAAGATTAACTGAAATTATCAGAAACCAATGAATTCAATTTCAGAAATGCTTTTTCAGTAAATTAAATGAAATGCGACGAGAGTAACAGAAAAACTAGTTCTAGACGTATTGAAAAATATGAATTTTAAAGTATCGATCATTGTTTGCTGGTTACATAACGTTACTTTTGTAATTAATTTTCCTTTTTATTTTATTATTTATTTCTTATCTTTTATATGTGCTTTCATAGGCAGAGAACATTATCATTAACTAGTTTTTTGTTTTAACATTCACTAATTTAATCCTTTTGAAGATGATTGATTAATTGCTTGTATTAGGAAAGACATCCGGTATAAATTTCTAGTTTATTTGTATTGTTCCTTTGAAAAGAAAAAATGGTGTTGTATGTAACGATTACGTGTTGAAAAGGATTCTTTTGTATTTAATATTTGATGTCGCATGGACAGCTTGGTATCTTTTACTAGTTTCTGTAAACTATGTTTATCAGTTAACGGGTTGGCGAAATCTTTAATTATTTATTATTGTAAGCAGGACACAGCGTATAACCGTTTTCATTTCATTTTATTTTCTTATTGTAGGGGAATGAACCTGTTACAGCTGTTCGTTGGCACTATTGGTTAGTTACTATCAATACTCTGGCCATCTTAATCTATGATTACCTTAATAAGAAGGCAGGTGATGCTAATTCATTTATTTCTTTCTAGTCGTTTCAAGTTATCTCAAGTAGAGATGAAATTTATTTTATTCGGTTTAGTTATTTGATTATGACATGATTAAGATCTATCGTAGATGGAATTATGAATCCTGTTGGTTTCTTTTCATTAATTTGACTAGTAATTATTATTATGCGTTGCGTTTTAGGTGTTTGGGAACTTTAGATTTTTTCTTTTCTTTTTTTATACAGTTTACTTTCCTGGTCTAGTTGATTAGCTTTACTTTAACAAAAATCTTTATTATTCATCCCTCCAATAAGAATTTTTAAATATTTTTACCTCGGTATAATTCATTTGTTTCAATTTTCCTAGTATGAATGTGTACTTTTGTCACTGAGTAACCAAGTGACAATCGTTTGTCGAATTCTTTCTTGTTTCTTCTGGGATTAATTCGAGCATCAGTGACAGCAGAAAATGTTGGAGTTGTGCTAGTAGGGTATAGGGAGTCAAGTAGTAGACTATTTGAAGTTTTTTTGTGTGAAGCCTCAATAGTTCGAGGGTAAGTTTTACTTTTTCTCGGTGTTTTGGTTGGTCTAATGCAAGTTGGATTTGCATTTAGCTTCAACCTATCCCTCAAAGTTACCCTATTTGAGACCTTTTAGAATACCTGCGCTTGTAAAATTCAACCCACCACGTGTTTGGAATTTTTGGTGCACACAACCACTCCGTGAGTTTACCCATATCAGTTATTGTTTCGAGAGGCCACCGCTTGGGATTTGTTTTACCATATGCCCAGGTTGTATGCATCTAGGAACTGATGTTGATCTTGTGTACCTTATCATCAGATTTTTGTTATGTCATACCTATCAAAACTATAATTTTGTATTAACCGTAATTTTGGTTATTAATGAAAATCATAGTTTGTCTTATAAGCGTTACCAGTATTATTCATATTTTTTTTTAATACTGCAATTAAAGACTTAGGAAGAAGTGAGGTATTGAGAGGTTTTGCTGGCGCGTAATAAGTTTTGTTACAGTATGGTATACTTCATAAAACACAGGCCTGATCCCAACTTCTTTAGATCACCACAGCTAGCCTAATTTATCAACTACCCCTGTCTTAGAAGTCCACCATTCCAATCCCCCAGATTAACGCACTTGAGACGTCACCAATCACTTACCATAGCTTTGTGTTAAAGAACGCAACAGTCAACTGCTCCACAATTCTTGCTAAGAATTATGTTTAATCCAGCACGTCTACAATATTCCACTAGACTAAAAAGGTAAGCAAATTTAACGTTGACTTGTTTGCTAGCTTGGATACTCGTGGTTAGTTCCTGATCAACAGCCACCACCAAACAAGCAATCCTTGAAATCAGCACTACCTTCCTTAAGTCGACGCTATATCTTACATTTCGTATAATACTTACATAATGTGTTGTATTGTATACAGGGACACATCAACCCGAAACTGCAAGATGCACCGCATCAGGCGACGGCATTCAGGGACGGCATGAAGAAGATGTGGGACAATTTTAACAAAAAATGTTATTATTGTTATTACTTTGCTTTTGATATAGAGGTGGTAAACGAAATCTCGCATCCGGGAGACAAAATATCTTGGTCTGTTCCTATAATCAGTTGCAGTGGCAAGTGAAGAGGGAGACAGGGAGGCCGCTCCGCCTCCTGTGCTAGTGCTGAGGATATAAAATTACCTTAAGAAAAGCAAATAAGAGAATAAGACCAATAAAAATTTGTACTTCTAAACCGAACTGCGTTTGGTTACTGCCCTTCTGTGCCTCATTAGCTTCCCACAGCAAAGTTCCTACGACAAACTAGAAAGTGGTCTTGTAGATTGATTGTCCGTTACGTACGACAGCTACTCAAGCATAAAGAAATGGATCCTGAAGAGATTCCTCCGGAGCTTATAGTCCAAACTTATGCCGACGCATGTACGATTTCTGCCAATTTTGGTTCTTAATAATCTGAATTCGTGAAGGTAATTGATATTATTTTTGTTTAATATCCTTAACGAATTCCTCTGTGAAATAAGCGCTTCTTAAAAGCAGTATTTGATAGAGATACATACATCTACCACTTTTCATAGTTTATTTCAAAATGCAGTTAGCACTTGATTCACGTCAGTAATCATGTCAAGATCCCAACAGAGCAATATTATCTAATAGTCTAAAGTCTAGGTTATCATTCAGGTTCAATCATTAAACTCGTCTTTACGTGTTTCACATTTAGCTTGTTATCAGCTTCAGACGCCCATTGTCTTAACCCGACCCTGTATTAACCATCTTTGTGTATTATAATAAAGTTCTATGACGTGTTCCTTTGTAAGTGTCTGAAAGCATTTTCTGAATTGGTATTAAGCAGCAAGATGGTTTGGAGTTTCAAATTTTTTTGACTTGTACATTCATGTTACTCTGTAAATTCTTCGACGGAGTATAGTCACAATTTTTGAAGATAATGATAATCTTCTAAAAACAACGACCCAAAACCTATCTAGGTAGTTCCAAGTGGTTAACTAGCAGAGTAGAACGAGGTAATCGTTGTATAGGCTTTTAGGCATCTGCGGTAGTCTTTAACTTCTGAATAATGAGCCAAGAATACCAAGACGGTTCTAAGTGCAATTATTACAGAAAGTTAAGCAGTTTAAGAAGTCGAGTTTATTTACATACAGTAAATGCAGTTTTAACTTTTATCGAATTAGAAGTATTGCAACACGATATGCTAATGTGACGCAACGATGATAAGAATCAAAAACACTTTAATTCAAATTTCTATTATAAATAATATAATAACCTGATGCGAGAGATTTAAACAAAACACAAGACACAAACTGCGTGAAAATAAGATATTGCTAATTTATTAAAAATAGGAAAATCAATTACTTATTTAAATTTTTTGTTAGTGACAAACTGTATTTAGATGTGTTAAACGTTTTAGAAAGGAAATCTTCTTTATTGTAAATATAACGAGAGACTAGAGCAATTTATTTATGTAGTATGTACTCAGTTATTGTATGGAAACAGTCGATGGTAAAATTTCTAAAATTGTAAATTTCAATAATCTAGAAGTTTTTAGCTTTAACAGAATTTGATATGACTAAGTAAAAATAATTTCCGTTAATTTTAAAAATGTATATCTAGCTAGCGTTTATAAAAACATTAAATGAGCTCTTGATATAATATTGAATTTCCACCATTTGATGGAAAACAAGCCTACGCATTTTCAGAATAATACAGAAATTAAGTGATTTCCGAAAGGTTTAACAAATCTCCTGGGATATGTTGGTTTAGAAATAGACCGTGAGAATTTCGCCTATGTAATTTATGGTTTCCTTTCTCACATTTTCACCTTTTGTTTCCTGAATGTATCCATTATCCTAATTTAAAATACAGATGAAAATAAATCTAACTTTAGGCATTCAAATAAAATCAGCGAAGAAAGTTTACGCATTCAAAGACTTTTTTTAAGAATAATGATGATAATGGTGAAATAAATAATTCTTCGAGACATTCTATAGTTCTAGTAAGAGGATTTTAAAGAAGTTCCAAAAATGATTTTACATTATCGGGAAAATAAAAATTACATTTGATAAAATAGAGTTCCTGTTATTATTACATATTAACAAGCAATTAAACATCTGGGGAGTAGTACTAATAAATAATAAAATATTTCCTAGTAGTTTTTTATCGTTAGATAAAATAACAGAAATAATAAAACGTTTATTAAAAGAGTTTACTGAGAATTTCCGCAATTTTAGCAAAGTTCACTAAAATAATTATGAAATTATCTACGATATAAATCAAATCTACGCCGTGATTCAAAAGTATGGAACCGGTCTAGTTAAACGGAAGGGAACTACCTATCAATGCCAGTTTAAAATAATTTTGATTTCAAATGGTAATTTACTGTTTACTTATTAACGAGTAAATAAGGGTTTTTTTCTGCAAAATGTATATTTTATATAAAGTACAACTGCAAGATCAACGTGATGTAAGATCTAGAAATATAAGTTAATACATACATGCCAGGGTAGCTTCTTCTTTAGTTTTTTTTTCTTTATTTTAAAAAAATTCCGAAAATAATTAATTTTTTATTTGAATTCAAAAAAATGAAACTATAAAATAGAAATATTAATAAAAATATACAGTGTGTACCTTTTAATGCAATACACCCTTAGTATCTCGTAAAAAAATGGAGATATCGAAATAAGAAAAAAAGCATCAATTTATTTATGGAGGGGGACATTAAAATACATAATTAACTCAATAATATAGGTCGCTGTATTTGCTTTCGCACACTGTTGTTATCTCGTTGCTGTTGTTATTCCCTTTGTGAGAGCAAACACAGCGACCTCTATGAGTAAGTTAATAATGTATTCTAATGTCCCATTTCATAAATTTTTCTCTACTTTCTTTCTATTCTATGTTTTTGAATTTAAATAAAAAATTTCATTTTTTTAAGATTTTCAGAATTTCCTTAAAATAAAGCAATTTTTTGGAAATTTTAAATTAACCAAAAATAATGTCACTGGCAAGATTTGAACTTGGTATTTTGTGTATATACCAAAAAACAGGTTAGAGCGGCAAGAGGATATTATCCCGACTTGCAAGTACTGGCTAGAATCTTTTAGCTCTTAAATCACTGAAAACTAGCAGATGTACTTTGAAATTAAAATTTTGCAGTTTCAATTTAATTTTTTTTAAATAACAAAAAGCGGTTAAATTTGACATCACTGGAGAATTTATTTTTTTCTACACATATGATGTACCCCAGGGGTACGCAGCAGGTTCTTCACGGGTACGCAAAAAATATAAGCAATGGCCGCCACTGCCGGCCGTAGTCTCATCGACGTTTAAATAACAAGTACCAGGGTTTATCAGATTCCAGATCGCGCAGGTCGGGACAGTTTTTGTAAATCTACAGGCGAGGCAATATAGTACACTGCAGGTCAGTAGTTACTACACGACTCTTGGTTACGACAATATCAACATAGCATCGTTTTATATGTTGCTTTTTAAGGTGATTTATCGCTGTTTGAAAAACATTAACTGCATCCGCTTCGATTTGCCTCACAGCATCTTTTCAATAAAACCTCTAAAGCCCAGACCTTAGGCATTCCGATTTTTCGGAGCGTCGCACGATAGCGAATTCGAAGTCCGAAAAGTCTTGTATGGTTGGTTGGGACTAGAAATAATAGACCTTAGAACGCCCAAACGGTTAAGATACCATTGAGAATATCACACACGCGATAAATCCGTACTTAATGGAGTTTTTGCTCAAAAGACACGATTCTGTGTATTCAAAATTTAAAATAGTCTTTCAAGTGTTCTGGTAACAATAGAGTACTTGTAAGACTACGTGGTATTGGGCGTAACATTATTTTTTGTGTAGAAACATTGGAATTATGTCCCAAAACATAAGAAAATAACGTCACGTGTTTCACAAAATTCTTTAATGTCAGTCAACGCTTAGGAATATCACAACATTTCGGACCATTTCGTATCAGGAGGTTCGACTCTCTCGTCGATACGCTGGACAAAAGAGTAAAAATCGGAACAGTCCCACACATACCGGGACTCCTGGTAGCGCTAATCAGCTTATACATTAGTTGCATTTTTTTAATATTGTGTATTAGGGATTCAGTTTGTGAAGATAGACTGTCTAGGGATACGTAAGCAGGGAAAGGTTGGGAACCTCTGATTTAGTAGGTTTAGATACTCGGAGCAGGCGGGTTATTTGACGCCTATGACAATTTAAGGAAATGAGTACATGTGGTAGACAGGACGGTGTATAGTACGTTTAATGTCAATTTCAGTTGTCAAGAGCAGCGCCTAGTCACCACAGTGCCTGATGGTGAGAAACCTCTTAAATGTGATATATGGAATCATACTTTTTGTAGAGAAAGCAGATTTAAAACGCACGTTTGGCGATTCATAGTGGTGAGAAATTTTGTAAATGTAATATATCCAATTATTTTGCTTGGAATTAGCATTTAAAACGGCACATGATAATTCATACTGCTAAAAGGTGTTTTAAGTGTAATATAGGTAGTCCCATTCAAACAGGACCACACATTTATTTAAATATTTTAAAAACTACAAATGATAAACTCATAATATTTTACATTTATGTACTATATTGCAACCGTTGTCGAACACCTTTTGCCATTTCTCAGGCATCATGGAAATACCTTGATATAGGTCACGCCCCAAACCATCTTGCAAAATCTCATCAATCCTATTTTTGAGGACATCAAAGTTGGCTGGCATATCAAGTTCCAGTCTTCAGATTGCCAAAACAGTTGAAATCACATGGCTGTAAGTCTGGCAAATATGGTGGCTGGATCCATGTTTCGATTTGGTTTTGATCACGCATCACATTGGCAATGTGTGGACGCGCATTGTCATGTGCGAGAATAGGCTTCTTGACGTTGCGTGCCGCCATCCAATTTGGAATATTGCGAGCCAGAAAGTTTCGATACACCTCGCCGGTCACAGACGTCACAGTCTGTCCTTGCTATAGCGCCCTCTACTGTCTTTGTAATATGCCAGCGAACGCGATCCTGTTTGAATGGGACTACCATATATGCATTCAGAAATTTACACGAAAAAACGATTTAAAAATCTAATTCGTAGTGTTGAACACCTTTTAGAGTGTAACAGTAAATAGTAAAAAAAAAACTTTTTTAAGAATTCTAACAATTTTTTACAATTGGTAGCAAACACGATAAATATTTCTTGGAAGTATCTTTGTAACCATTAATCAAGAACATTATACATCTAATAATTGTTAGAAAAATTACATAAAATATTGCATAGCATCAAACGGGTCTTAGATATAGCCAGCTCATAAATTATTTTCTATGTACCGCTAATGATAAAATTTTAATTAGCTAATTTTAAGTGTTTTAGATATTTCGGATATTTGTTGATTTCTAAGGGCGAACATTAATTAAAACCTCAGTTTAATAACGAATTTATGTAATGTTCTTAACAAGAACAACGTTAAAAACTTAAAAACAACTACAAACGACACAAACCGCTGTTTTCAGTTCAATGAAGCTTACAAGAGCCTAAGGTCGGATAGTTGAAGTTTCCCTAAGACTGTATAAAAGTAGGCTAGGACAACCTCGCTCCATCCATAATGTTCTATCAATAATATAACAAATAGTGCTCGTTTGTTTTTCCAGTAGGGTATAGGATTATCCTCTTCTCTTCGCGATTTTGTCACATAACCTCAATAGATTATGATTTTACACTACTTCAGCATATTTGAACAATGACTTTGAAAATAAAATGTCATAACCTAGCTTTATACAACCTTAAATGTTTTCTAATACTACTATGTGTATGTTTTGAACCAAAGTATGTTTTGTTGACATACAGTGTGTAAAGAAAGTAAGAAATAAAATTCATATTTTTTTATTATCGTTGTTTGAAAGGAAAGCTCGGACACGTCAATTTTATTTAATTTTATTTTTTTTTCTCCGGTTAATGTTAATTTCTTAGTTTACTACTATGAGACTATGACGTAATCGACTTTTTTTCTTAATGGAACCCCCTTATTTTTTAGCAAGAAAGAAAAAGTAGATTTTTTTCTGAGTTCAACAATACCCCACATGTGGTATTTAAAATTAGTAGTTTTAGAGATATGGAGAATTTAATAATTAAATAATTAAATTTGAAATTTTAATGTTTTAATCTTCTGGTACCAACAGGATGGTGAACCCCCACTTTATTCACTTTGTGTTAAAGAATACCTAGATGAAGTTTTTCCTAATAGATTGATAGGAAGACGTGGTCCAATGGAATGGTCGGCTAGATCTCCTGATCTCACCCCACTTGATTTCTTTCTTTGGGGATATTTAGAATCACGTATTTATCACTCGAAACCTCGAGATCTTGAAGAACTGAGAGAAAAAAATCAAGTGGGGTGAGGTCAGGAAATCTATTCGGCCATTCCATTGGACCTTCCTATCCATTTATTAGAAAAGAGTTGATCTAGGTATTCTCTAACACGAAGTAAATAATGTGGTGGTGCACCATCCTGTTGATACCAGACAATTAAAACATTAAAAGCTTAAGTTTAATTATATTCGTCAAAACCTCCATATCTCTAAATCTACTAGTGTTAAATACCACATGTAGGGTATTGCTGAATTCAGAAGAAATTCTATTCTTTATTTCTTACTAAAAATTAAGGGGGTTCCATTAAGAAAAAAAATCGATGATGTCATAGGTGCCAGAGTAGTAAACTAAAAATCCGGAGGAAAAAAAATAAAATTGACGTGTCTGAGCTTTTCTTCCAAACAGATATAATAAAAAAATATGAATTTTATTCCTTACTTTATTTACACACTCTATATCTACATACACCAATTTTTTTAAGTTGAAACTGCCCATTAAAAATGAAAAATTATTTTTATTTATTTCCTATAACAATAATTTAATATGAAAAACCAAAACTGTGTCGCTTTCTAGTTGAAATAATCTTACAAGTATTTCGTAAAACGTCGTTCATACAACCAAAACGACACATAAGATAAAATGCTAAAAAGATTGTGTGACTTTAATCATCCATCAAGTTAAAATCGAGACAGTAATCAAGTTCGCCAGATTCTGATTAATGAGAGGTTTAAGGACTACAAGATTAATTTTTGGGTAAAACCTGCTTTACACCACGAACGAACCTGGTGTACAGATAAAACCACGAAACAGCCAGTGCAGAGAAGCCACCTACTAAAACAATAGCAGCAATATCAAATTAAGTATTGGAAAACATGAAACCATCTTTTTTAGTAATCTTTGTAATACTTGCGAAATTTTATTTATTTGATATTGTCTTCCAGTTCATTTTGCAATGTAGATAAATTCAGGTAGGTACTTGATTTAATACAACTTGTATGGATTGTTTTATATAAGCGTTATCCTGGGTAGAGACCGGGACTGTCTTCTGTGTATAAACTCAAATTTACATAATTGAGTTAAATTAGTTTTGAAGATCAATCGAAAATCGTCGTTTTGATGTCGCTATTTACATTAAATGCCTCTCTGCCTCGATCGTATTTATTTACTTTGATTGACATATATGTGATGGCGACATTTAGTTTTAACATATTCATATTAATAAATTTATAAATTAATCGGTTTGTCTAACGAAGCATACAAAACCTTAAATTGTTGTTAATCATGCTTCAATTTTCATTTTCATTCGACCTACGCGTTTATGTGCAAATGCATCATTCGAGGACGTTTTTAAAGAGAAATAAATGAAATAAGAAGTAAATAAATAAATAATAAAATTTAGAAATATTCAAAGAAAATCAGAAACAGTGTGACAACTGAGAAAAAATAAATTTTCATTTCTCGTTAGTATCCTTTGAGTTCTTTAAATAAATCTTTTAATTACACGTTTTCGCCCTTAGGAAAGGCGCAATCAAGAGCATTTCTTGAATTCATATAATATTTACTGTGAGATTTGTTAAATCAACCTAACTATGACCTTTCATTTTCTAACTTTATTTAAAGCCGAGAAAATAGCAGAAAATTATATACTTTCATAAAAAAAAAAGTATCTGTAGCAAGATTTATCTAGTACGTTAACTGCAGGAAAATATATATCGAAAATGTTGCTTGTCATCTTATGTCAGGAACTTAAAATAACGTAGGTATAAGAAAACAGACGTGCACAAGAAATGTAGGATCTTTCAACGCTATTTTAGTTTTTTGTGGTGAACTGCACGACCTAGAAAAATTTCTGTTTGGTTGAGTTTGAAAATGGATTTTTTTATTTATATGTCAGTAAAAATCGTATAATAAAAACATCTTGTATCAATTCCAACCAAAGTGTAAAAGCTGTTGCATTTGGTATATTCTTTCTGTGATTGCTGGTTTTGCTTTTTCTTTTTCCATTTAGATATGTATCATTAATTATCATTATCATTATTCCTCTGGTTCACAGCACTACGACATATAGCAACAGATGAACAGTAAATAAAGATGCACAGTGTAAGATGAAAATGAAACTTTTACGTCACTGTCTTAGTTACCGCCGTCGAGAAGATTCTGACTAAAAAGAGAAACGTAAAATACTGAATAAATATAAGTTAGCCATTTTGATTCCAGTGCCTGCCTATTGAATAATCAAAATATGGGGTAGCATCACATGGTTTACCCATCTACACACAGACTCACTCACTCGAGATCATCCAGGCTCTTTTTTCCTAATAGAATCGGTAGGCCCAGGTCTAGGGCCCTATAAGAAGAGAGGCCCATTTGAATAAAGTCTCCACCCGAAAAAATTCGCGAATTCAAAATTGCTTACAGCTCTAAACTATGTACCTGCACGATATGCCTCTTTGATTGTCACGAACGTTATTAGGTGGTTCCAGCAACCTTTGAGCATTGAAAAAGCATCGGAAGAATAACCGGCCAATCCAAAGCTCCGTGAGAGATATGGCCAAGAAACTGAACTGTTTAAATTCACTGGGTAAAAAACAATTTCAAACTTATAAAGTGAAATTCCTTGTTGCCCAAGACTGCGACCTAGTGGTCCGGAAAAGTACCTTTTCTGGCAAAAGATATGTACGCGTATGGCGTGACTCTTTAACACAAATGGTACCATCAGTCAAAATATTTACAAAGAGAAGTGTCTGAAAGCACAAATTAAACCTCTTGAGGAATCTTTTGCCTGATCAGTTTTGGTCAAATTTGGTCTCAGCTAGGGTTTCTGACACGAGAATTCTTGGGACAGAATTCCCGAGAAATTTCCAGGAATGTGTTGTCTCAAGTCCTGGGAATAGCAACTCGAGACTCAAACCTTCTCCTGAATTTTTAATTTGAAGGATATATATGAATGCCGAGAATTGCAAGGTAAGGGTCATAAGCTTCTGGTTAGAAAGACCCCACCAACGAACGCAAGGTATTCGTGTTTCAGGAAATTCGATAGACGCAATTTAGACTTAACGGTGATTCTTTTATCTGATTTATGTAGGTAAATATATAAGTTGATCTAATAGTCACTTATACAGGAAATAATAATGGTTTTAAAAAACGAAACCGTGAAATTAATTAGTTCAAGTTAACTTGTTGATAAGAAATGCATTGCTGTAATTAAATTGCTTATTATTTTAAAAGAATACGAATTAATTTTTAAAATGCCTTGTCCTATACAAACATGAAAAAACCAAATGTTTAACTAAATATCTCAAAACTATGATATTCAAAGTTAGAGCCTTTTTGCTTTGGAGTGGCCAATTTTAATAGACGGCGGATGTGGTTTCAGTATAATGGTGCACAATACTATTTTGGTAAGCTAGTTAACGTTTTTCAGAATGATTGATTTTACAACTATTGGATTGAAAGAGGAGCTTGGTCACGATAATCACCTGACGTAAGTCCTCTTGACTACTATCTCTGGGGACATATAAAAAATGTGATGTATGCAAAAAAGTCAGCTAATAGGATTGAATGAGCTTAAAATGACTGTAACTTCGCTAAGATTGATTTTCGAATATACGTATGTTCGTCAGACATTTTTGACTTAAAGTAATCCGGTCAACATGTGCGTAAGCTATGGTCGTCTAGTCACGAGACATTTAAAAAAAAAGATTGTCCCCAAAAAGAATTAGTCTCGAGTTCCGGAAAGCAAAAAGTGGCAGAGACTCAAAAACACTAATCTCATGTCAGCTTACTACAGGAGGGACATGGTTAAATGAATAAATGACAACAACTTAGATTTTGAACAGAAGGAGTACCAGCCATGAGCTGAGTTCAATAGAGAAATATTGGGTGATCGTGAAGTGGAAGCTTGTTCTAAAGACACATGAAATGATTAAGAACATCGCATAGTTTGATAACTAAATAAAAAAAGTGGAAGAAAGTAACCAATGCAAATGAATTCAATGGGAAGTACTGTACAGTATCTGATGGAGACGGTAAATTCAATTCAACGTTTAAGTTCTTTTGAACTGTACTCTCTATGACCGAAAGATGGAGCCTGAATTTCTTCAAGCACCGACCTTGTAGTAGACCTGAACACAACTATTTAGAAATGTATACCCATCGCTAAATATTTTATTTTAGTATTTTCTTTAAGAATGTGTTTTCTGTGTTTGTGTTTTTCGGTATCTAGGCTAAAAAGTGATTCTGGAGTCAATGTTTTGTAGTTTATGTAAAATCATTAAAAGATAAACTTCATATAAAAAAATTGAAAAAAGAAAAATAAACAAAAAACTACTTAAGAGGCGTAAGACCCGCCCTGACTAAGAACAGGCAAGGGAATCAGCGTACCTCCTACTGAAGGAGCTTATATGATGCTTTAGAATACTAAAGAAAATCGTAATAATGAATGAGTAATTACTTATAAGCTCCCACTTGTTTTCGTTCTGATTTATCGGAATAATACCTTAATCTACAAATGTATTGCCGCTATAACTACCAATCAGATCCCTGCTTTTCCAATATTCTACCTTAATTTTAATTTGTGACTGTTACCTATTCCCAAAGCTAAAGTAAATACAATACCAAGCGATTTATGATTTAGTATTCAACGTTTGACTTTTGCTCCAGTTCTTCTTGTGCGCAGTGTAATCCATCCAAATAATACCTTTTCATTAATTATAGGTTCAGTTCTCAGAATATTCTATCACTTCCAAGTTTCTAAAGCCCATCAGGTTTTCTGTTGTTTTTTTTGAGTAATCTTGTTAACAAGCCAGCTGGAGATAATAAATAAAGAAATTTCGAAATTTCGAAATTCCCAACCATCACTGACTATAGGTTTACTTCCCAATATATGCTCTATTATTTCAAAGCATTTATAACAAACCAGCAAAAGATAATATAGAAAGAAATCCTGACCATCACAAATTATGTATAAGTTTACCGCCAGTATGCTATATATCACTTCAAAGCATCTAAAGTTCGTCAGGTCCTTGGTTTTTTCCTGAAGTAATCTGGTTAACAAGCCAGTAAAAGATAATAAAGAGAGAAATTCAAAATCTCGAAATTCCTAACCATTACTAATTAAGCAATTACGTATAAGTTTACCCCCTAATATTCTCTATGCTTTCTAAGCATCCAAAGTTCATCAGTTTTTCTGTTGTTTTTTTTTTGAGTAATCTTGGAAAGAAACCCGCAGGAGATAATAAAGAAAGAAATCTGAAATCTTGGAATTCCTAACCATCACTGATTAAGCATAGATTCACCTCCGAATATGCTCTATCACTTCAAAGCATCTAAAGCTCGTCAGTTTTTCTGCCTTTTTTATTTGGAGTAATCTTGTTAAGAAACCAGCAGGAGATAATAAGGAAAGAAACTCAAAATCTGAAAATTCTTAAGCACCACTAATTATAAGTTCACTTCCCAATATGATCTATCACTTCGAAATATCTAAAGCTTGTCGATGTTTCCATTTCTTCTTTTTTGGAATAATCTTATTGATAAACAAGCAGACAATAATAAAAAGAGAGAGAGAGATCCAAAATCTCGAAATTCCTAACTATCACTAATTAAATAATTACGATAGGTTCACCTCCCAATATGCTCTATCACTTGAAAGCATATAAGCTTGTCAGTTTTTCTGTTGTTTTTTTGTTGACCAACCAGCAGGAAATAATAAAGAATGAAGTCCAAAATCTCAAAATTCCTAACCATCACTAATTAAGTAATTACGGATAGCTTCACTTTTCAATATGCTTTATCACTTCAAAAGCTCGTCAGTCTTTTTATTTTTTTTTTCTGAAGTAATCTTGTTAACAAACAAATCTCAAGATTTCTAGCTATCCCAAACCTTCTTATCTGTAAAAACTACAACTTTCGTTAGGTTTTAGTGTATTTTATGAAATACATTTTTTCTAGGTTGGGTACTTAATAATAATTATATTGATGATGATGATAATTTTGGTAGTTTTTCTCCACGGTTCCTAATTTGAGCGTTCCTTGTAAGCTTAGTTTTGTTTCTTGTAAAAATTTCTTTTTGCGTACTATGATTGATATTTGGCCAATACTACTAGCATGTCGATACAAAGCTTTAAAAGAAAATTATAAAAGGAAAGTTTAATTGGATTAACTAAACATCTGATAGTGTATTAAAGTTGCTTCTTGTGAAAAAGAGAGTTTTTTGTTTCGAATTTCGCACACGCACTCGTATTATTAAGTGTCTATAAATCAAAGATATTTTCAATTACGTACGCTACAGCGTCTTCATTTTAGTAATTATTAGGTGCTACACGGAAGGTCTGCAGATCCCTGTCAACAAGGCAAAAATATTACTTAATAGAAAACAGATTTATAAATGAAGTCTAGTGGTCATTTTAGTATATAAAAATAGAGAGATTACTGCACTTCTGATAAATGTTGTTATTGAAAATACATTTTATCCTATAAAATACAATATTATGTAGTAAATCGAGACATCGGAAATTTGTTCTAAATTTTCAAGTAATAATTCAAAGTTATCCTAATTGTTTTTAAACTTTTATTTTGCTTGATTATTCCCAAGATTTTAGGTTTTGTTTTTTATCAATTGTTTATTTATTCACTTTCTTGAAAGCTGCAGTAAAGTGTTTAAATTGCACATATGGTGCCGGTTTATGAGAATAGGACTTATCCAATGAAATTACTCAATGAAATTACACAAACCGTCTGTATATTGTATCTGCCGTAGGGATGTTCCAAATATTCGTATGGGATGTGCCAAATACTTGTAAAATTGTGTTTTAAATTATTTCCAGACTATTATTGCTTTGTAGCTATTTGTATATTATTTCTTTTATTCGAAAACAAATGCACTAGTCATACAAGATGAAGACTCTCTTTTAAACACATAAAAGGGCTCTTCATTGGAAAGAAACGGGTGAAATCGTCTTTTGTGGATAAATAACGTACTGTTAGGTCTGAAGCAAAAGAAGCTTGAAATATGTTGTCATTCGCGGAGGGGCGCGTAGGACCCGTCGGACCAGCACGGAAAACTACACACCCCCAAAAGCTGAAATGGGGAATTTAAAAAGACATTTTTTTTACTTTTATTTTTTATTTGTAAGTAATAGTCAACTTAAATAATAGCTTTGATATAAAATAAAACTAAAAAAGAACATGACAAAGTTATTAACCAACATTGAATAACGTAACATATTATCTATTTCAAATTATAAAACAGTAGGGCAGGCCATGGAAGTTTGACAGATTCCACCCTGTATAGATTGTCAATTATATCCAAAGCGCATTTAAGAAAAACTTGCAATTTAAGAAAATTAACATGTAAAAATATTTTAATGTTAATTTTCTTCAAATGCAATTTCTTCTTAAGCACACTTTGGACTTAATTAACAATTTACATACGTAACCAAAGATGCAAAGGTTTGTGGCGGCACCTTTGATGTTAGAGTATTCAGATTAAGTGACCTTCAAATAGGTCGACTATTAAATAGGTGGTATTCTTGAGCGGGAAATTTAAACCGTTTTGCAATTAAACCATTTTGCAATTAAAAATATTTCTCGATGATTATAAATAACCACTTTTAACTTTTAAAAATCTTTTAATAAGTAATTTACTAGAACGCACAAACACAGAACAAACATACGCTTGGAATGAGGTTAACAGAAATACCACCTATTTAATAGCGACTAGTGTCATACGCTGTAAAATCTCGTCTCGGTGGGAAACGCTTACTTGACATCTTGTAAAAGTATGTAACCTGTGACATAACCTACATCATCTAATGTGGTGAAACTGCCAGCTTGATAGTGACATTATTTACGACCTTGACTGTAACTAGAAAAGCTAGGATAACTTTAGGATAATTTCAATAATTCTGTATGCTTTTAATAATTTAACAATAAATTGCAAATTTTGAAATCAGGAAAAAAACTGGCAACATGAGATATCAACAACTACAGAAACAAAATCTTTAAATTTACCATTCTACAAAATATAGCTTTTTTATAGTTCTGTAAACTTAACAAAAATAAATCATGGCGTATCCTACTGTTTTACAATTTGAAATATACAGTGTGTCCAAGATAAGGATGCACAGCATGAAGATCTTGGAAACGGTAAGAGGTACAGCACTGGTTAAATGAGTTGAAAGTTGGCTATTTATAAGGCCTTTTTGTTGACGTTTGCAAAATCTAGATATCTTGGGTAGTTTCAGAGATTTCCTTATTATTTTTTCTTTCCTTTATTTGAAGAGATATCAAAAAACTAAAACCACTTTTCCATTGCCACTTTTTGTTCTCTATTAAAATACGCTAACAAAATTCCTTTACAACGTTTCGGTCTCGAGTAACTATCATTAACCTCATTTTTTAAATAGGCGGAAAAACAATGGAAAATTGTTTTGAATAGCTCTTGTTGTCACGATTCTAATGATGTAAACATGATAGGGTTATTTTGGTTTTGATTTTTTTGTGTTGAACGCTGCTGTGACTAACTGTAATAATTGCTGTTCATCTTTAAAATTTTGGTTGAGCACATGATTCTTGACATAACCCCAGAGGAAAGAAATCTAACAATGTTAGAGCAGGTGATCGTGCAGGCCAAGGTACTGCAGAATGCATTAATTTATAGCATAAGAAATCATCAAATAAAGTTTTAGCACCTTATCTGTATCTGTCTATCTCTCTAAAAATCTTTCGGTTTATATTGAGTGTTTCGGAGGAAAGGAAAATATTTGGAGAATGTGTTCAGATCAAAATAAGAAAAATAAACTCACATGTTTAAATTTGATTTTCAACCATTAAGGAAATAATGAGTTCTAAAATTATTAGTATTTTTTTCTTTTCAACAAGATAGTGTTATAGTTTATGCAATAGAAGAGAAAACAAGGAAGATATTACTAAACTACCAATGTTGTAGCTATCATAAAAGATAATCGCCATTCATTCCAACGATTATATATAATATGTATAATAACCCAATGTTTGCAGTTGATCTGTCTCATCATTCTGTGGTTGTTCCTTACAAGTCAGACTGCATAAAAAGTAACATTTTCGTCGAGTGATTTCTGCATTCTTTTGGCACACCTCAAACTCAACCTCAAATGATACAGACAGCGAAAACTAACCTTGTCACAGTGTTGGTAAATCCATTTTACACTTCTTGCAGGAGGCAGCCATTACCATTAGATGTCTCCTTCATGTTTCTACCATTATAAACAAGCAATTCGAGATTGACTGCGCAGGAAATATGAATATTTTGTTTTCATTTTGTGAGGATATTATAATTTCAAGTTTGCTATCCAAGTTTACAAAGCTGTAGGCTATTTGCAAAAGCTTATACATAATAAAGTTGAAACTGTTCAAAATGCCGTTTTCGGATTTTCAAAAACAGGGATTTATCCTTTCAGACCAACCTTTACAAACGAAGCATTAGTAGCTGCTGAAACAACTGGTAAACGTTAACTGACTCGGATAGGTCTACAAATATAGCAATGTCACATCAAACTAAAACCGAGCACTGCGACAGTTCTTGGCTGAACGAAATAGAACGTCTAATAAGTTCAAAAAAGAAAGAGCTAGAAGAAATCTGTTTCAAGAGACAATCTGGTTGCAATTCAAATTTATACTGACGGATCTAGAATGGAAGATGGTAAGGCGGGGGCGGCTTATGTTATATAATACAGACAAAGAAATAGAAAATAGGAAATTTAAACTAGGGCTATAGAGTTCGATATTTCAGTGTGAGCTTTTGGCAATTAGAGGATAATCACTTCCCATTTAGAGAATGTACTTTAAATAGTGATAACAAATCGGCTCTATTGGCATTGCAGGGAATGAGGAACCCTACCCACACAGCAGAGGATATCCTATGGATATCCATTTTATGTCCATATAACGTCCGAATGTCCATGGATGTCTAGAGGATATCCATAAGATGTCCTACATCGGATATACAGTGGATATCCAGAAAGATCATCCTATGGATATACATTTTATGTCCGTGTCTGTTTAGAATTCATTAATCAAAATTTTATTAAGGTTAGAACAATAAAAAGAAATGTTGCTTTTTGGCTATCAAGATGGCGATGTTCCTATTTCGTAAATTTCCGTTTGCTTTCGAGCATCTTAGTAATGCGCGAGCAACACTTTTTTCATGCGTAATTCCACCAGTATCTTATTATGGTCGTTATGGTGTATCTACAGTACATCATATGTAGATATTCATAATGTGAATGTACTGTGGACGTCCAGTTTAGTATAAAATGAATATCCATAAGACATCTTGTGGATGTAATATGGATATCCTATGGACACATCCATCGGATATACTAGTGCCGTATGGGTACTGAGTTACAGACAGAAATTTGGCAGGTATATAGAGAAGTAACAGATAGAGTTAGGATTAAAATTAGATGGGCAAAAGCACACGTCGGAATAGAAGGTAACGAGAGAGCATATGAGCTAGCTAAATAAGCAGCTGTAGAAGAAGGACTAGAAATAATGATAAATATCGCCCCTAGGACATTAGTTAAAAGTAGGATTAGGAAAGATTCAATGGAACTTTGGAATAATAGGTGGAGGAGCGACTACAGGTAGATTAACATAAAAATTTATTTCAGATAATGAAATAAGGGGGAGAATAGGGAAGTTAGATAAAGATGTAGTACAGCTGCTTACAGAACATGAAAATTTTAAATCTTATTTAGTTAAAATAAGTAAATTAAATGTAGACGAAATAGGATGTGCATGTGGTGAGGAGGAGGAAAATGCGGAACATGTCTTATTTAGGTGTAGGTTAGAACAACGAGCTAGAGAAACAGGAAATAGAAATTTAGCTATAGTAGGATATAGATGACCAAAAAATATAAAGGAGGTAGGTCAATTAAGCAAAGCGAAGGAATGGTAGGTGGAATTAAAACGTTTTGCAAAAACAGTAGATAGGTTGAAGGTGCCCACTCAAATTTAATATTTTAAGTAGGCAATATAATAACAAACAAACCATTAAGATTAATTAATATAAATAATAAAGTAATAGAAAGCCGTTAAAATGACTAACACACTTTTGTGTCTCGTTCTACCCTCACGATTTTAAAATTGATTATGAAAAATCATACTTGCCGTAGGATGTCCGTTTAGCTACCCCACCCGAGTAAGAGGGCTGCCATGGGGCTTCTATGGATGCGGAGCCTTTGGCAAAGAAACCAACTGCTTCACCGGGCGCTATTATCCAGGCCCTCCCTACGTAGATACTCTGGTCGACCGGCGGCTAGATGTTAGGCACGGTATCTTGACGAAGCGATATCCCAGGCCGCTCGGGTCAGCTGGCGGAAAAAGGAAGGAATATGTCTGGAAAGACGATTCATAATTAATTAAAAAGAATGGGTGCAAAGATGTGATAACAGAAGTGGCCTTATTTGGGAGAATAGATTAGGAAGGACGAAGGAAGCAGTACGGTAGAGAAAATCTCTGCGGCTCGGTGTGTCTTGCCCCTTTTAGTAATAAGTATGTATACGAGATCAGAGGGGAAATGGGTGGCGGGACCATTATTGGCCTGCAGTTGCTGAGGGGCCATGACATAAATCAAACAAATATAATCGTGTAAGTTTAATTTATTTAGACGAAAGATAATAATATAACGAGGATAGTAGAGAATGTAATATCACTAGATGGAACTTTCTCTGCGACATTCTGCAAAATCCAAAGATAAGGATCTCGCTCAATCCAAATTTAAACGTCTGGAAAACGAAAGAATATTTCAAGCAGCCAGAAAAAGAAGATCAATTAAATATTATATGAATGGGACTAAATTAGAAAAAATAATTGGCATCCCAAAATAATTAAAGAGAGGATAGTTTCAATGTGCCTAGGTTGTCGTATCGTACTACATGTGAGCCTATAGATTTAAAATTTCAAACATTTTTACTTGTGTACTAAATTAATTAGTAGGTACTCAGTTGTTTCTGGATGTTTCTCTATTTTGCATTACCTACCCCTTTAGAAATTCCATTTTACCCCCCTTCCTCCCCCCCTACGAAGGGCAAAATCAAATCTGTAGACTGACTTGAATAAATAACTATCATGAAATAAACTCATGTTGCAAAAGAACAATGAGGTATGAGAATTTTTTTTCTCAAATTATAATCTAAGACTTTCGTACATTGTAGGTCATCTATAATTATTATGAAACCATTTTTAAGTGAAATAATACAGTTAAAAACTAAGTATTTCACTTGTCCCAGAATTCTCCTAACTATTTATTACTAGTAAAAGGTAAGAATGATCAAAACATGAGTCAGGGTATATAATGAATCTAGAAATCAATTCAGATAAAAGTCGACTTTTAGTGAAAAAAGATTAAAAATTGACTCGTAATCAATTGAAATCGATTTGTTGATATTAAATGTTCTAATTGAAATTAATAATAACACCCAAAGATGAGAATTAAATGTAATATTATACAAATACCTAATTAAGCTATTGAATTATTAATTACATTTGATACATATGAGATGTATATTATATGTTAGGGTCCAATTCATCCGTTTGAGAAATAAGAATTTTCTTTCGTGTAATAAACCAAAATTCGAAATATCTGTAAACAATCGATTTCAACATTCAAAAGCAAGAGCTTTTAGTCAGACTCAGTATTCTATTCTACCAGATAAAATAATTTGAATACTTAACTAAAAGAAATAAGGAAGGATTGTACTATAATAGACATTTATTTATGATGAACTTTTTAACCGGCTTTACATTAATTTGAATTGGCGCTGCAATTCAAATCCGGCCCTCTATATTCTTCAAGCGTAAATACAAGCGTTTCCGCATTTCATTAAACCGGAAAATTCGTGTGATTCGTTCATTGCGCCTGTTGTTATTGCTGAGGTAGGTTGTGTACCGCAAATTTTATTTATATTTTTCTAAGACATCTTAATGAAAATTCTATATTCTCGACTTAATTGTAATTAGTAAAATAAAGCTCTTGTAAATGCTGTAATTTTTAATAGCATAGGATACGTAAATATTCTAAAACATTAATTACTAGTAATTGAGGTTAAGTTCCATTTTGTAAATGTGCATGCTATTTACTTGAGGATTTGCTTATTAATGTAGTACATTATATTGATTTATTATAAATTTAATTTGTTTTATATTTTCAGTCCTTAAATTCCTAAAGAGTCTCTACACACTACAAGATGGGTAGAGAGGACAAAGCCACCTGGAAGTCTAATTACTTCACCAAACTAATCGTACGTATTTGTATTTTTATGTATTAGTATTACAGTAAATATCTAGTTTTCTAATGTGATGATTATTTTTCGTCTCTTAAGCATTTCCATTTCATGTTAGAGCTAGAAATAGTTGAACCCACTAGCATAAGGAAATGCAATGTGGAATGCCTATCTGATTACTCATATTTACTAAAATAATAGAAGCGTTTTTGAAATACAATTTTTAATGAAGTTATTATTTTTCAGCAACTTTTGGAAGATTTTCCCAAGTGTTTCATCGTAGGCGCTGACAATGTCGGCTCCAAACAAATGCAGCAAATTCGAATGTCATTACGTGGTAATGCTGTCGTACTTATGGGAAAGAATACCATGATGCGTAAAGCAATCAAAGGTCATTTAGAACGCAACCCATCATTAGAGAAGTTGTTACCACACATTCGTGGCAATGTCGGTTTTGTCTTCACCCGAGGTGATTTAGTCGAAGTTCGTGACAAACTATTAGAAAACAAAGTACGTGCTCCTGCTCGTCCCGGCGCCATTGCTCCATTGCCTGTTGTTATTCCTGCTCAAAACACTGGTTTGGGACCAGAAAAAACATCTTTCTTCCAAGCTCTTTCCATTCCAACCAAGATTTCAAAGGGTACCATTGAAATTATCAACGATGTACACATCTTGAAACCTGGAGATAAAGTGGGTGCTTCAGAAGCTACACTTCTGAACATGTTGAACATTTCACCCTTCTCATATGGTCTCTTAGTCGAACAAGTTTATGATTCTGGTACTATTTTTGCTCCTCAAATTCTTGACATCAAACCTGAAGATTTGAGAGAAAAATTCTTGGCTGGTGTTGCCAACTTGGCATCTGTTTGTTTATCAATTGGTTATCCAACAATCGCTTCTGCTCCACACAGTATTGCCAATGGATTCAAGAACTTATTGGCTATTGCTGCTGTTACAGAAGTAGAATTTAAAGAAGCTACCACAATCAAAGAATTCATTAAGGTATGTGTTCAAGATATAAATTAATGTTTTCGGTTCAATTTTGGTTTAACAAATTTTAAATATTTCATAGCAATGATGAACATGTTTTTCTTTTGAAGAGTTGGCAAAATATTGGAGCTAGAAATAGTTGAACCCACCAATATTCAATTATAATGAAACTGCTTTTGTCTGAAATTTATTTACTTAATTTATTACTTAAAGGATACCTTTTTTTGTTCCATGCTAATTACAAACTTGTTTTATCAGGATCCAAGCAAGTTTGCTGCTGCAACTACAGTTGCTGCTCCAGCTGCTGCCACTGAAACTGCTGCTGCTGCTGCTCCAGCTAAAGAGGAAAAGAAAGAAGAATCTGAAAGCGAAGATGAAGACATGGGCTTTGGTCTCTTTGATTAAAATGTTTGTTAGTTTTTCATGTAATTGTTATTTAAGTTTGCTGCTTTTGTAAAGAGCCGACCGTCAATAAACAATGAAACAAATAATTTTTTTCTTCATAGAACTATATAATACAAAAAGCCAAGAAACTTTCTAAATATTTTATTGGAAATAGCCTAGCTTCTAGCTAACATCAAATATTTTCATGAAAGGCGCTGAAAACATTTGCTGCGAGATGTTGGCAACACTATTTTGTTTGTTGTGATAGGTGGAAAAGTATGGTTATTAGCTTCTATTGGTTAAATGCGTTTTGCTACTGTGTAACAGCTGTTGACGTTGTTGTCCTTGAGACAATTTACTAATAATCGTTATAAATTATAAAGAATTAATTATAATTTAAATAAGTTATTAAATCATGTTCACTTAGAGTTTCTAACATAAATATATAATTACCTTGGTTAAGCATTTCGTCGATCTTTGATTTTTCGGGAATTATACCAATGAGGTTAGGAATTGGCGAAGTAAAAAATGATGAAAGACAAGAAGATTTGCCCCCTATTACTGGATCAAACTGCCTATTCACCGGATACTATCGATCTGCTGAACGATGTTGACGCTGTAAACTACTGGTTACCTTGTCTAGAAGAAATGGTCAAGAAATTTATAAACAAAGTTTCTGATTTAAACCCAGGTGATATAACTGCCACGGAAAGAGCTAAGATTTGTTGGCAGAAGTTTCATGACCTTATTGAAAAGATCAAATATAATCCTTCGTAAGTGTAAAGGTTTTTAACTTTTAAAAGTAACTTATTTGTATGTCTTTAGGGTTTTTAAACCATTAAGTGTAAGAACTCTTCTAGAATTTAATGAAGAGACTTTAAGAAACAGTAATTTCGAAGATGCATGGCTGTTACAGAAAGAAAAAGAAACAGCTGCAGCATTTCAACAATATGAGGACAGAATTAATGTTATTGATTCCATAAAGGACTTTTATTTAAAATGGACAGAAATAGCTAAAGGTTTAGTTGCTGGAAATATGTTTGATTGGGGAGCAAAAGCCGTTACAGACATTTTGGAGGAATCTAATGGGTTTGGATTAATACAGGCTATGGCTAGAATACAGCAAAGACCCTGGTTTCATGATGATCTCGATAATTGGATTAATAGATTACAGGTATTTTTAAAATTAGATTCTGCTCTTTAAAGATGTGTTATGCTAAGATTTTTATGTATTTACAGAATAAACCTTATACTAAAGCTATTATATTCATAGACAATGCAGGAGTCGATTTTGTATTAGGAATTCTTCCCTTAACAAGACAACTTCTTAAACAAGGAACTTGCATTGTACTGACAGCAAATTCAGCGCCTGCACTGAATGATGTCACTTATCGCGATTTAAAAGTGTATTTGAAAGTAGCAGAACAAAAATGTTCAATTATCAGGGATGCAATTTCAAATAATAAATTGATAGGTGTAGAAAATGGACAGAAAGGACCTTGCCTCGACCTTCGTAGTTTAAATCCAGGTAATTACATTCATTTTGTTATTGTGTACTATCAACAACTTTTTGATAACATTATATCACCTTATCATTTCATTGTGACGAAATAAACATAAACTGATAATTGTAAGATATTTTTTAAAATGTAAACAATAAAACTAAAAATTTTTACAGATTTATGCCAACAAATGCACAATGCAGATCTGTTAATCTTGGAAGGAATGGGTCGTGCTGTTCATACTAATCTCGATGCTAAATTTAAAGTAGACTGTCTTAAATTAGCAGTACTTAAAAATGAATGGTTAGCTAAAAGTTTAGGTGCTCAACAGTTTTCAGTAATATTTCGATATGATCCAGCATCTGAATTGCTTTCTTAATAAAACTGTACCTGATTTTATTACATTTGATCTATGGTAAAGCTATTAATAAAAATAAATTTTAATTATAAAATGCTTTTAACTCAGTATTTACATAGAACTTGGTTAATGGTTGTTGAATTCCGTTTAGTAGTATATCTATTTCAATTTGGTTGTATGATAATTGTTTCTTTTTACAAAAAGCACCTAGGAAATGAACTTGTAAGAATTTTCTTTAAAATTGCAATTAGTACGTATACCGACTTTATTTGCAATTAGTACATATACAGACTTTATTTAAAAGGCAAATTGTAGTATATATACTTTATTGTATGATATTAGATAAACTATTTTCACAACATTAAAGTTAAATATTATTAAACCTTTTTTATTGAAAATATTCGAGTCCTTTTTCAATTTCAGAATGAACATTTCGAAGTGCGGCGTGTGCGGTTTATTTTTAAATTCAAATCACTATGTTGGCAGTCCTGTCGATTGAGGTGTCTGACATTAGTGAACTAACCTCACTTTTTATAATATCGAAATTTTTAAAAACAAATATGGAATTTGCTGAATTAATTATTACACCAAAATTAGATGGGGTCATTTTACATAGCCCTTTTCACGATCCAGTTGACGCTACACTTTGTATTACTGGCCATCATTTAATCTTGTCTTCACGGAAAGACGATGTCCAGGAAATTTGGGTAAAAAATCAAATTTTTCTTTTATGCATAAAATGTAATTACCTGCATTTTAGTTATTACATCAAAGTATTGATCTAGTAGAGAAAAAGATTAATGGAACTAATTCAAACAATCCAAATGGGGGTTCGATAATATTAAAATGTAAAGATTTACGTATTATACAGTTAGACATTGGTAACACAGAAGACTTGTATAATGTTTATCTTTCTCTCGAGCGTCTTTCTAATTTAGAGAATCCTTCTTTATTGTATCCTTTCTTCTACAGACCTATGTATACGATTCTAGAAGATGGTTATACTTTATTTAAACCTGAAATAGAATTTGCCAAATTACTTGCCAGTGAAGAGTGGCGAATAAGCAATGTTAATAAAGATTATTCAATTTGCCCAAGCTACGGTGCAGCGTTAGTTGTCCCTAAAAGTATTGATGATGACACTATTATTGCTTCAGCAAGTTTTAGAGAAGGTGGAAGATTTCCTATCCTTAGTTATCGTCATGACAATGGAGCTGTGTTATTGCGAAGCAGTCAACCCTTATTAAATAATAGTAATAGAAGATCTAGATCTGATGAGAAAATTCTTAATTCTATATTAGGGCCTAATACAAAAGGTTACATTATTGATACGCGATCTACAAGTTATGCTAATCAATGTAAAGCTAAAGGAGGTGGTACTGAGCCAGATGGAAACTATACTCAATGGAGACGCATTCATAAAGGTCTTGATAAGATTTCCAGTTGTAATGGAGCTGTCCTTGAATCATTCACAAAATTGGTAGATGGTATGTCGATTTCCACATGCTTAATCTAATTTTTATCAATGGTGGAAATATCTTTTAGCTTGTAATGATACCAGTTGTTCAGCAGATAAATGGATCTCACGTTTAGAGAGTAGTAATTGGCTAACATATGTTCAGAATTCTCTTAATGCAGCATGTTTAGTTGCACAATGCTTAGATCAGGAAGGAGTATCTGTTCTTGTTCACGGAACAAACGGGCTTGATTCAACAATTTTAGTTACATCTGTA
The DNA here is from genome assembly GCA_011009095.1 of Ignelater luminosus. NCBI lineage: Eukaryota > Metazoa > Arthropoda > Insecta > Coleoptera > Elateridae > Ignelater > Ignelater luminosus. The sequence continues at coordinate 27,670 of VTPC01091286.1, forward strand.
GCACAAGTTATATTGAATCCTGATTGTAGAACTGTTAGAGGTAATTAGAATGCATGTAAGTACAGTAATGCATTTAACAAGAATATTTCAAAATATTTTAGGTTTGCAAGCTTTAATTGAAAGGGAATGGTTACAAGCTGGTTATCCATTTCAGTTACGTCATGCTAGAAGTTGCTATTCAAACATTAAGAGTAAACAAAATCAACCGACATTTCTTCTATTTTTGGACTGCATCCAGCAACTGCATCATCAGTTTCCATGTAGCTTTGAGTTTACTGCAAATATGTTGGTACAACTGTTTGAACATTCATATTTTAGTCAATTTGGTGAGTGATGAAAATAATTTGATTGATCAAAGTATTCAATTTTAATACCAAGTTACGATTAAGACATTGTTTTCAACAACTTTTTGTAATATTTTTCTTCTAGGTACATTTTTGGGAAATTGCGAAGCTGATAGAGAAAAAATAAAGATCTCGAAAACCACAACAAGTTTATGGTCATATTTGAACCGTCCAGACATTTTAACATCATTATTAAATCCCATGTATGAACCAAATAAAACAGCAATTTGGCCAAGCGTAGCATCAGTTAGTTTTGTTTTGTGGAACGATTTGTACTTAAGATGGGTAATTGACCAAACCTATCACAAAAAAACACTTAATACAATACAAAACTTAATACAAAATGACAAAAATCTCAGAACAACAGTAACAAAATTAAGAAAACAACTGGTAGATTTACAAAAAGAATGGGATTCTCTTAACTTGAGAGATGAAACAATTGAAAACGATATAGAAAGTGGTTAATAGGATTTGTTTTCATTATTGGCACATAAAGTAATTAAACTGGAATATCCATGGATATACAACCAATAGTAGTACATTTCAAACTTTAAAGATAGAATGACAAGAGCTTCTATTATTTTCTATGGATGTTTCAGCTTATCTTACGTGAATGTTTAATAAAAATAGTTTTATTTATTTTTTTATGTTCTAAAGAATTTGAATTTAGGTTTTAATTATGAGTGTTGAGCTTAATTCAATTTTTGTGTGTTGCATTCTAGTCATAGTGAATACTGTCTCATAATAAAATTATAGTTAATGTTATTGGATTTTCAGTATTGATAACATTAATCATACTCAGATTTCACAATTTCTGTGATTTATTACCAGTGTAAATATGCAACCACATTCTAGTGTTTTAGAGAAATTAGAGATCTGCTATAATAGTATGCAGTTAATGTTATAAGATATATTTACCATTCTTAAGGGATCATTTTATTACATTACATTGCATGTGGGCTGATACTAGTTATCAGGTTTATTGCCAATATCGGTATCGGTCAATCCCTATTCGATGGGCCAGCACATTTAGAGGGCATGGAAGACAATAGCATTAAATAAAATGTCTACCATAATGGAATTATAAACATATCAAGTATCATACTTAAGCATTGCTTGTATCCATGCTATCATGTTCCTAGTGAAACAACTCCTGATTGGTTGACATGTGAACTTTTACCATATGTCAACCAATAAGGAGTTTTTTCAATGGTAGCATGATAGCATACTGTCTGCTCGTAGACACAAGCATTGACCTCAAATAATTTATTATCCTACTAAGCCATTTTGAAAATTGTCACTATGTAGCGACAGTGTTTCTGACATGCCCAAATTACATAGATTCTTTCTGAAGCTGTTTTCCAGATTTTTTATAAGCATATTACAGTTAACATGTTACCAAGTTAAAAAAGTTCTTATCATATTTAGTCAAGCGAATGTAACAAATTTGTTGTGTAGTATTTTTGTTCAAGTGACCTTATTAGAAATTAGGCCTTTCAACCCTTATTTTGTGGCCAAAAGTTGGCAGTTGTATTTGAGCAGGAGACAAAGTAATTTTTCCTCCCTGTTCAATTTTTATTTGGTTTCTTAAATATGTTTTGGATACCAAAACTATTTTACAATTACTCGCAAAGTAAATTCTTAATGTAGAATAACCTTTATTTAAATTTTTGATACATTTTTTAAGATTGACAGAAAAATGATAATCTTAATCAGCAATAACACCATAATTGTTGTGATTTACAGTATCACCATCAATCTTCCCTACAAGACCCTCCTGCTTACTACTGTCGTTTGGTTGTAAACTATCCTTTTTTCTAGATGGATTTTTTCTAAATTCCTATGCACACTAAATAAGATCCATATTGTTTGGACACCTATAAGAAAATCATGCCAAATGGTATTTCAGTAGTTATCAAATAGAACCAAACTCAACTTTGTTGAGGTTATGATATTCAGAGATCTTTGAAATCAATATTCCTGTCCTTGGACCTTAATTGTAAAGATATCTGCGAGTAATGTCATAGTTTCAAAATTATTTAATTTGAAGTAAAAAATCAAGGACTACAGAATATTTACTAAATATTAACAATTCGTTATTTTAATTACATTTTAATTTCACAGAAGATTACCAAGATAAAGTATTACTCACACCTCAGATGTCTCATAGATGAGAAGTGTGAAATTTTAGGTTATATTATACATTTATTCTACGCCTAACTGTATCTGTATCAATTTTTTTTTTCAAAGTTAGGCTTATCTTGCTTAGCATACAAATATATTTCAGTGCAAAGAATCCAGTGATACCCAAAACTCAGTTTTGTTTATTTTTCCAGTTAGGGCCATTTTGCTTTGCAGGGCAGTATTATGTGTAAAGCTTAAACCCAAGTTTTATATTTCAGCTTGTTTATTCTCTGAACTTAACTCCCATAAAACAAAACACTTTCTATTCAGAGATCTTTTGTTTTATACCTACCTACTTCTGGTGTGTTGTGTGTGAATGTCTTAATTATCTTCTAAGAGAGAATATTCTTTTGTGAATTTGTGATCATCCACATTGCCCATGTTATAGTTTGCTGTAGTTTGAAGGATATTTTTCATAAATCAAAATTTTGGAATATCTGATCAGAGTATACAGGGTGATCTGCACCAGTAGGAAGTGAAAAATTAAAATTCGTGCCTGGGATTAGATTTTAAGCAAAAAATATAAAAACTTTTTCTGATCAGCCTTTGTTTTTAAGACACTAAAGCAGAAACTTTTCTGAATTAGATTTTCTCAATAAAATTAATCAATAGCCATGGAAGTTGCTTGGAAACAAAAGATGCGAGATGTCTGTTTGGGAATCTTCTTTGATATTCTCAAGAACTTCCATAGCATATCTACTATTAATGTTATTTAAAAAACTTAATAAATTCAGAAAACTTTCTACCTTGATATCACAAAAACAAAGGTCAATCAGAAAAAAAGTTATTGCATATCTTTTACTTAAAATGTAATCACAAACACAAATTTTAATTTTTTGCCTCCCGATGAAATCACTCAATATACATGTGACTCTAGAAAAATGAAACAGGCACTTATTCTTATGTAAAAGTTGTAAACAGATTTAAGTGATCTTTATGTACTTTATTAACTTGATAAAAACACATTCGAAACTTATAACTTGGCTTCCAGTGATTAGTGTGTGTGAGTAGAAGTACAAGGTCTTAAGAAGTAGTTAGCTGCATACTATACTAGCACAGAATTTAAAATAGAACATTCAAATATACAGGATGTTAACAAATAACACTTACAAACTCCTATGGTAAATATCTGGTCACTAGTCGAGTATTTTGTTAGTTGTTTAGTTACGGAGTAATCAGTATTCAAAGTTGCCTTCAGACATGTTAACCTTTGGGTGCATCATCATTATTTGCCAAAATATCAAAAATCTATATAAAAAGAAATTGTAGGAAATTGCCTTCTGGATAATCTAACTTACTTTCAATTATGCAGGCCATACTGTCTGTATATTTGAGATACCTACCATATAACATAGAAAGCAAAAAAAAAGAATTTGTTATTCAACATATATCAGCTACAGAGCACTCCCTGTATAACCAGAAGTAGTTTTAAAACACCCAGAAGGCATTTAACTTTTCTTAATAATAGTTAGTTTATGATATTTTGTCAAACAACAAAAGTTAATATGTTTGCACATGATTATGAAGGCCAATAGCTCCATAAACTAAGACAAATCAACCATAGTTGCTTTTGAAAAACACTTGTCTAGTCACCACGGATTTACCCTATCAGTTTGTTGATGTTATTTATTAAAACCCTGTACAATCTTTTTCTATATCACCATTACCAAAATCTATTGATTATAATGTAAAAATAAGAATTAAGATCATTCACGAAGGTTTGCATATTTGACTGTAAATTTACTCTATACATTCCACTTAATAATATATGTGACTGTTGTTGCTAAGCTTGTAGATGTCTATGAATGCACTTAAATGTTGTCTTTCATAAATTTTACAAATTTTTAAATTGAGCAACAATAATAATACTAAGATAATAGTTTAATTTGGTATGAAATATAACTAGCAGTATACAAGGCATTCCAATGATCTGTAAATAGAAGATAGCATTAAAAAGGAAAGTCATGCAAAATGATTGAAATTATTTTAAACTGTTCCATAAAAGAGTGAATATGCGTTGATAGAACACCCTATATATGTATATCTTCCCATCATTCATTGCTAATTGCAACAGTATAGCATTGTAGAGGTCTAAATGCAGCTTTTGTCATTATTCAATTATTTATCTAGTTTTCTCGATCTACCTTATGTTTCATTTCACTTTTACAAAAGTAAACTTTCATCTTTCTTCCTTAAAGATAATTATTCAAGTTTCGACCTGTTCAGTTTTATTATTATACAGGGCGATCAAGGAATGCAAATCATAATTTTATGGAATACTCAATGCAGTTAAAAAAATAAAGATAGTTTTAGCCTATAGAAGGAATTATCCTGTATCACTTTCCTTAATAACATACTTCTTGACATTTCTATGAATAAATTATTGGAATACCTATATAATTACTTCAAGAATCTATTTGTATTTGAATTTATGCAGATATAAAATATTATAGTATCAGATATCAAAAGCTTTCAAGTACAAATACCAATTTAAATCAGAGTTGTTTCAGATGTCAGATAAATGATTTCAGATTTAATCTAAAATATTGAAATAGCAATGCTTGACGTGGATGCAAACATCTGTAACATCCCTGATTTAAATTAACATTACAGAGTGTTTTCTTGGTAATTTGATTTCCTTAGCGGACAAATTTGAAATATTGGGAATGCCAAGCCAGGAAAAATTATTTTTGTATGAGCTTTTTCTCTAATCTGTGCAAAAAAGCTGTAAGATGAAACTTTTTCACAACTTCATCCTCACATCGATCTTGCAGTGAGAGATTTTTTTCTGATGGTCTTTCTGAATAGGTTAGAGGAAAAGCTCAATCCTCTACATGGATCCTATCATAGAAAAAAATCTTCTCTCATGGCTAGTTATTTGAATATCAACTCAGTTTAGAAATCACTTCATTTCTCATAGAGATTAGAGAATTGTTCAAATGTATATAATAATCTCATTGAGACATCATGAAGCAAGCCTTCTACATGTTAGTATTAAACATCAATTTATCCAACAATTTTAGGAGCATCTCTTATTAAAACGATGGTGATTAATATCTTAATAAAAATTCATTCCTGAATTTATAAATCTTTCAATTTTTAAATTTGGTTTTGCTAAAAATAGGGAAAATAGTTAATAATAAACTAACAATAAAAAGATGTTGTCGTGGTAGGACAAAGTATACTTCTTACAGCTACATATCTGCCGTCTAAGGTTACAACTTAGGTTTTAAACTTTTAATCACATTTCTGAATTGCACAGTATTTGAGTGATTACTACCATCATATATTTTTTAACTCGAATAATTGTTTAAATGCACTGGGAATATTTAAAAATCAGATGTGCAAATAGTTCTACGTGAATGAATAAGTAATTTTAATAATACAAAAAGTTTGCAAAAATATATTGATATTGAAAAAGAGGTAACCAATAAGTACTCTTAAGATTTTTAAGGCAAACAATCGGGTTTATGTCATATATTGTCCAATAAAAATTGTTTAAAGGAAATTAAAATTATTTCTTCCAATTTAGGAATTTGTACAAAAATATTTGCTGACTTTAAAAATAAAACACAATTGAACAGCATGAAAACTTTATTATTTTAGCAGATTTATGAATTAATTGATAATTAGCACTTATTTTATCTTTATTGAAACAAACTATGTATATGCACTGCACCAAAAAATTGTCACAACTCGAAACATACTGAACAGAACAGAATTAATTAATTAATTAATTAAATGAGGTGTAGAAGTATAAAGTTTTGTTATATTAGAAAAGCATATCTAATATCCAATTTATCATGATACTTAGTAGATTTCAGGTTAAGAGTTGTGGAAATGTTTTTGGGAAGTGTAATTTCTTAAATATTGTTCTCTCTAAGCATTAAAAATAAAAATGTATTTTTCTTTTTTTGCACTATAAGGATACTACAAATAATTAGTTTTATATATATATATATATTTTTTTTATGAAAGTAGGAAAATGTAATATAGTCAACTTAATGATAAAAGTAAAGGATATAATGTAATGTTGGCAATGAAATAAAAACATATATATGCAGTTACATGAATATATTTCTGTACATTTTGTTACCTACAGCACATAATGCAATAATTTTACCAATCATAACTAATGTCTTGCAACCAAACAAGAATGAACTTGTCTATTATGTTTCAACAAAGCCAGATAATAAAATTTAAAACAATAGTTGCATCGTTGGTACTTGTTTAATTAAATCATGTTCTTATTTCCACAATCTATATACAATAAATGTTGATTCATAATGATATCCATTTTCAAACGTTAAATAGTAGTAGTAAAGGTTTTGGTTTTAAAGAAACTAAGAAGCTGCATAGAATTATCTCTTATACAGACTTCATGACCAAAATGTATAATAATCTTGATAGATCAACAGAGAAATACCCAAAGAAAATTTTTCTGAAGCTTTAAGCTCTAATAGTTTCAGGGATCTCAATATGTACACTCCAATTTGTAACACCCTGTATGTTACAGATCTTTATATTCTTGTCAAATGATTAACTATGGAAGGTCTAACTATGACAGATTGATGCAATATTAAAATTAGAAATTTAAGTTGATATGCATCCCTGCACAAAGCAATAAATCAGATTATCGTTGTAGTAGTTGAATCATAAGAATCAAAAACCCTCTAATTGTAACTTCATGTTTTTTCACAAATAAATTAAAACTTTGTTATTCTCACTATTACAGTGTTTCTGTTTTAGTTAATATAAAAACTTCTTAAATACTAGTCTACTTAATACTTATTGAATAAATCAGCTAATAATTAAGAAGTTATGGATTAAATATAAATGGAAACAATTGTAATAATACAATAAACAAGAAAAATGGACTTAGAGAGTTCTTGATTCCTGGTAATAATTTTAGTAACAATGCAGCTATGATAAAGAAGATCAAAATCAGTGATGGACTATGATTTTCAGAATTAAATTTTGATGTGATTGACAACAAGAGTAAACCCAAGTTTTATCCTTTTCTATGGGTAGCTTCAGTAACATTGCTATTTTGTAAAAAAGGCTAAAGGCTGTAGACAAGATTTTTAAAAAATGCAACAAGTGCACAATTTGCTATAATTAATCAGGAATTAGGCAGAATTTTGTCATTAACTTTAAAAAGAGTATAGCAGGTAACAATATTTCCAGACTGAATGCTTGTGAATTTTATACTATAACTTCTCAAGTAAAAATGGAAGAATTGAAAAAGAATATACAAAGTGTTCATAAATATCTCTGGGTCCAGTAGGCTGTGAAATCATGCTTTCGGCTGCAGGATATATCGGGATATATGTATTAGAATGTTCGTCACATTACACACATTGCATTGCTGTTATGATGGTTGCCTAATCTTATGTTTTTTTTTAAGAATTAATAAGTTAAAATTAGTTATTAATAAACCTACAACTTTAGTCATGAAAAAGACTTTTCCATACAATAAGTGCAATTAGAGAGAAAAATGTGAAACTATAGAACAAATTTCAGCACAAGATTAACTAAGTTGCTAAATGCAGGGCAATGACATTTGCAATTGATAAATGACAAAAAAACAAATACGTATTAGTTTTTGAAATAAATCAACAAGGTGGCACATCAAAATTAAATTTCATAGCCAACTGGACCCAGAAACATTTATGAACATTAATTAAGGAACCCTAACAAAGACTTTTTTCTTCCATCTGTACCTTATTTCAGAGAAACACAATTCAGTATTTTTATTGCTGCCCTTTTTCAGATTGTCTATAAAGCATTGTGGAGAGTGATTCATTGCTTTGCTAATAGTCCTATTTTGCATATTTTTGATAGTTGATATCAGTGTTTGTCATGCCTTATTCTTCTTATGATATGTGTTTTGCATATTTCCTCACTATAATTATTTCAAATTACTTAACGCGAAGATGAAAAGTTCTGAAATTCTTTAATCTTTCACTAAATCTAGTGCAGTTGTCATCATATTAATCCTTCCCATATCTTTCCAATGCCTTTGCATCTTTTGAACATCACTGACATCTATGCTGTCTTCCACGACTGCTCCATTATTATATTCAATGGAAGGCATAATAATTCGGTAACATAAGGTATGGGCAATTTTAGTGATAAGGACAAAATATTTAGCCTCTTTTGAGTTTTCTAACCTTTGTTAGAAAACAGTTTTAGAAGTGTGTATTGTTCTGTATTGTACAGTATGATTTGAAAAATCTTTTCTCACGTAATTACACAAGCTGGATCCTTTAGGATAGTTCACGGCTTACTAGATATTTGCTAAAAACGAAATTATTTAATTTTTTTAAGTGAAATATCTCAGGAATGAGCAAAGATAGAAAAGAACAGCAAAGAGAGTGTTTTAGAGAATTTACTCCGAAACACAAAAAAATTATTTTCGAAATTGTCTTTTGTTTTATGTTAGGTAAATTTGAAAGGCAATAACACTGAAATCACAGCAGGCAGAATCACCATTGTGCTGGTTTTATGACTAAACTGCTGCTCAACTACAGACAGAATCTGGTTCTGTGTGGAAAAAAGGTGACGTGTCTATGCCTGCCATTGGAGAATTCTATCCTTATATGACTGAAACTAGTTACTCTGGAAGCTCCCTCCACTTTACTTGGGGACCCAGATCACTGAGCATATCCACAGTTGCCACCACTGAGGAGAGAAGCCTTCTACAAGCCGCCGCCAAACTGTCTGCACTCTCCGTGTTGGTTCCGAGGCACCACACAAGCTACCGAAGTCCCATAGCACCTGCCAGCACTATTCGTTCGGCCGTCCAACACTGTTCTTCGCCATTTTGGTCTATTGGCGCGCGGTGGTGTGATTATGAAAAGTAAAACCTGGATTCCATAGTCCAGGTCACCGCAACCGATGAACTTGACTATAACTCAATATCCCTGACAACGGCCATACCACATTGAAAGCACCGGTTCTCGTCCATCAATATCTCAGTCAATCTAACGGTTGGTTTCGTGTCATATCTACACTATCATTACCAGGTCTGCAGCGTCTTATTGCACTTGCGGTTCTCAGTCATTACATCTTCCAAATTTCGCTATTTGATGACTGAAGAGAAGATTAACTCTCGAACAGTCTATCGCCTTCGGCAGCATTTGACGTTTCTTTATCCTGTGAACAATTATAGGGGTTCTCTAGGTTCTTACGTCATTTTTTGCTAAAAATAATAAATAAATAAAATAAGACTATCAGGTTTTGTAATAGTTATTTCCTATTTGTGTTACAAGGGAAGAAAGTGATACTTTTCTTCACGCATGTGTGATTTATTTCACGAGCCGAAGGCATTAGAGTTTTTCGTCAACTTTACTGGCAAAGAATGATTCTGTAACATAACATTACAGAATCAAGTGGATCATTGCCTCCAATATCGACTTAACATTAGACAGTAGATTCGAGCTTTCGACTCCCGTTTTTATCGGACGCTTGTCAAGTGCAGAATTCTCGTGTGCACTTGAAAAGGGAATAAAGACCTCTCTTAGAATACAAACAAATAAGGAGAATAAATAATTTAAAAATAACAGTTGCTCATCGCCGTTCTTGCATATAAATAGAGATTTTTTGTATTTCTTGCTGTATGATTATAATGAATGTCTTACTATAATTTTTTTATTAAAGAGATATTTGTCTCATCTACTGAGAAACACACCGTATTATTATTACTGAATAGAAATAAATATACAGTATGTCCCAATTTCGATGCTCACTATTGGGATCTCGGAAATTGTAAGAGATACGAAGTCGGTAAAACTAGAAAGAATTTAGCTATTTTGGAGATCAGTTTACTTATGCTTGTTTTTCAAAAAAGTTCACGGCTTACTAGATATTTACTAAAAACAAAATTATTTCATTTTTTAAGTGAAATATCCCAGGAACGAGCAAAGATAGAAAAGAACAGCAAAGAGGGTGTTTTAGAGAATTTACTCCGAAACACAAAAAAAATTATTTTCGCAATTGTCTTTTGTTTTATTTTGACGGTGAAACGTAAATCCAGATTTTTCTAATGGAACGCCTACTTGATTTCCATATTAGTGAACTGCACCCTTAAATGCTTTTCAGTGATACATGGTTTGACACAGCTGTTCTTTTGTTTTACCGAGTTATGGAGTGAAAATCATTTTTCATCATAGTGTGCCATGACATCTAACACACAAAGTCATGGAGTTTTATCAAAGAAATTCATTCGTTATGCAAAAATTGCTAAAACAAAATAAATTAGATGCTATCTGTGAATGCTCAGTAAATTATCTTAAAAGCGTCCTTTGTTTTGTTTTAGCAATTGTTACATAACAATGTAATTTATCTGACAAAAACCAATGATTTTCATGTTTAAAGCCATGGCACACTAAGTGGAAAATGCTTTTTATTAAAAAAAAAAAGACAATTTCGTTTTTAGCAAATATCTAGTAAGCCGTGAACTTTTTTAAAAAACAAAAGCATAAGTAAACTAATCTCCAAAATAGCCAAAACTTTTCTAATTTAACCGACTTCGTATCTCTTACAATTTCCGAGATTCCAATAGTGAGCATCAAAATTGGGACACACTGTATTATATTGTACTGACGGTAGGGGCGATCTAGATATGTGCAAATTGTGTCCTCGCTTAGGACGGCAAAGTAAGACTGTAGGATATCAGATTACAAACCAGATTATGCCAAACACCCGAAATTGGCCCTGACTTTCAATAATAAAAAAAAGTAAGTCTATCAGAAAGAAGTAAGATTTTTGTACTTGGTTTGTTTATCTTACTTTTCAGTTTTTCACAGTTTTCGTCTGGCAAAATTGAAGACTGCTCGTTTTATAATAAAAATAATAAATAACAAAAACCTACCCCCCTAGTTCATGTTCATGAAATATTCTAATTATGTGATTGCAGAGGCTAAATTTTGTCTTGGCGTCTTTCTAAAGAATTAAGTTTTAAGAACTATCAAATTCAAACTAAGAAGAAATATGCAGGTTATAGGTAAGTACTACAAATTTGTATTTAAACAAATTAACGAATGAAATAATGAGTATTATTACTTAATTCGCTAAACAGACCCAATTAGTTTGTTTTCATCTCTATATTTTTTACATTTTTCCAGTAGCAATTATACAAGATACATATACCTATTTCGAGTAAAATAACAACAACTTTCACATACCACAAATTTATTTGCACATAAAATTAGAAATAGTAAATAATAAATTGTTTTCAAACTATTATTATTCATAATCATGAACGAAGAAAATTAATTAATTTAATTTTAAAAAAACACATTCGAATGGCCACGCTACGCAACATTTGATTGTGCGAAGACTTAATACTGACCTATATTTAATGCAAATAAGGGTTCCTGGTTTAAAATACGATTTATTTTGATGGTCGATGATGTCCGAGAGGCTGAGCTAACGATAAGTTGGGCTGTATTCGAGATTGTCTTGGGTTGTCCCACCGCATTCTTCAGTGACCGTTGCTGCCACAATTCTCCCTCCCATAGACTTTAAAAGACAATATAGAATTTCTCTCAATTTTAAAATTTAGTTTTGGATTTCATGCAGAAACTTTGCGCAACTATTCTTTAGAAATTTACTAAAATAGGACCTTTAGTTTTAGAATGTACTGAACTATTGTTAAGCTTAGCTTTTACTTTATTGGAGGTTGAGCTTTCTTTTTATTTCAATAGTTGTTGTTCCTCATCTACGGTCCTACACAAGACTAGAACACGTTGGTTGTCGTGGTTAAAAGCAAAGAGCGTGACCAGCGCAAGGATCGAAATTGGAATCTCTACAAAACCAGACTTTTCGTACCTACCTGCCTTATAGTTATTACAAACTTTAAGCTGTAAGATGTTTCACTTTTACTGTTCGTTGCTTGCTTTGCGGTTTTTCTGTATAAGACGGTTAGTATTTTTTTTTCTGATCAGTACTTGGAAATATTCTTTATGAGAAAAACAAATTAGTAGTTTATCAAGTTATAATAGAAAGAATCTTAACCTAATGAAATATTATATTTTTGTAAATTTGAAACTTGAAAATTGTTTCTTAAAAATATACACAGTCCTCTAAAAATAAGAAAATTATTGCTTTTTATAGTACTATTTCCACTATTTTAAATAGTATTCTAAAAATCATTAGTTATCTTTTTTTAAGGATATTTTGAAGTGTTTACATACGTACATATATAATAAAAAAAACCTTCATTTATAAACAGGTTTTAAACAACTTGGAAAGGTTTTTTAATTGTGTTTTCATTTTCATTCAAAAGTTACTATTCAGGAATTAAATTTTTTCTCGATTTCTATAAAGTACCTACTAGGTACGGCAATGTATTGACAGCAAGCGAAATTTATTCACTGCAATATATGTATACATAGGTACTTTCTATTTGAAATATTAAAATAGATAAACATTATAACGTTACTTATCTGTAAGATGTTTGGAATTTTCAACCCCAACTTGCCATGTTCGCCAACGGTATTTTCGAAACTTGTTGATTGATTGATGCATTTATTTTTTCGGCTTGTGTGGCTTTCTGATGAAATTACATCTCCTTATCTTCTAATTACAATAGATTAGACAAGTAAGGGGATTTTTCTAATTTTACCAAAATTAAAAAACTAAGATTAATAAACGTAAGTTTATTTTTGTATTTTAAAAATGCAAATTAATCATGCTGTGCATGTCTGTCTGGAGTTCAATTCTAATTTGTTCATCGTGAATTTTTTTGCGAGAAAGCCGGAGAGCAAACTTCCTTTCAATACTGAATAACGACTTTAGGAATTGGACAGTCTTGAAGAACAACATTTCACCTGCTATCACGACTCATGAGAGATCATCAGAAGCAGAATAGGAAAAAGATTCAAGAAATGTAATCATTATAAGGTTCTTTGTTTTTGGTAGTTTTATCCTTAAGGTTTTAAACGGTAACACGGTATGAGTAAACACACATTTCTGTCAGCAACAAAAATAAGAATTAAAACCGACATTAAACCCACTATGCACTGCCATAGACGCCAAACATCTTAGTGGCGGCCCCGATTTAAAAAATTTTCCAGCTCTCGAATAGCATAACGTAATTCGTAATTTCGAACTAATAATCTAGATTTCTAGCGTTTTTCCCAGAATATTCAGACATTTAATAACATCATGAACACCCATATCTGTAAGTCCCTAAGTACGATTTACAACTCTACAAGTTTGCAAATTGTAGATGAATTCACGGGTTCTTGTGATAAAGCAGGAAGGCGCTTGGCGACCTACTAGACAATACATTAAAGCAGGTCTCATGTTGGTATTCGGCCATGGCCACCTTACACACTACTTATGTTTGACAAAAAGATTTTTTATGTAACAACTAGTTTCAATAATATAAACCAAAGAATCTTATCCTTTGGAAGGAAAAAGAATTCACCTGACCTTACTAGAAGGCTTTAATATAGGTGATGTGATGTTTTGTTGTGAACTTTTCCTATGCAATCATCAACTTTGTGGATATAACTAAGCTAGAAAGAGCAGAGCAGTGGATACTGGAGAGTGATTAAGTTAACTAGTATTGGAGATGGAGATTCCACGATATATATCAAGGAGGTGTTTGTGTGAAGCGATAGTAAGTGTCGGTAGTGAGGTATCTTAGTATACCATATAAGTTTGTGGTACAAAGAATAATGGTGGACATAAGCGTCTCGGAATTCCTCACAGAGGTCCATTTTGGACTCCTAAACCATACATAGGGGTTTAGAGATTTCTCTTTGGTTTCACACCAGCCATGGAGCCATGGGGAGTAGCCTCGAACTCCGAGAGACCCACCACTGCTCTAGCTGAATGCTTAAACGTGATTTACTTAAAGTGATCTAGGGAGCCCCCGCACCGGAACCCTTATATCTACGCCTTAGATGATATTTCTGAACCTGAAGCTTGAGGGCACATCCACTAGAGAGATTGTGGACGTCCTCTAAAGAGTTGTTTTATGGCAAATACTATCTTCTGACTAACCAAAGACAGTTGAGTCCGAACCAATTATACTATAGATAGATTTCAGGACTTCTTCATAAAATACGAGAAGTTTCGGAAGTCTCAGCTCAAAACAGGTTTTGGTTCAAGATAAAAAATCAAGAAAAATAGTAGAAAGGCGAGAAATCTCGTCTTTTCGAGTGTATGGATTAAGGTTGGATTTTGATTGTGAAGCTGTCCCATTTACCAAAACCAATAAATCTCTTTACATTTCGAGATCACGCCATCAATTTGTTTAATCCAAGATGTAGAAGGAAAAAATGCACCATACACTTCACACAGTGTTTTCTATTATGGAATAATCATTAAGGATAACAGTCAAGATGGCTGATTGCTATGCGATGACGTTACCGTATATCTAACGCACGTCATTACTACTTAGTCATAACAAACTGAATCCAGATTTAGATTTACACGCCTGTAAAACAAGTAGCCTCCATTTTGTGGGCTTACTAAATGTTGGAAATAGCGAAGGCCAGAACGCCAGAAGATTGAAAAGAGCTGTGATAAAAAGTTGATTTTCTATCTTATTCTACTGTCCTAGGGATTCATCCTAGACAGAATTAATCGATATAGATTTTTACCTTTTAAAAATTTGTGGATTACCAAATCGTTAATGTCATGGAATAATAAGAACAGAAGAAAATAAGTCGATAATCTGGTGGCAAGAAACAACTGTATTTTTGGTTTGGGTTCAAGAGGATCAGTCTGAATCTTGAAAGATCTTCCTATTGCCAAGCTCAGGATTCTTGGTATTTTTTAAAACTTGTCAAGATTCAAGACCGATGCATACTTTCGGTCCGGTCACAGTACTGTCAAGTCAAATATTGTAACATTCATTTTGTATTGAGTTGTTCACATTATGAGTCACGATCCAGACACGCTCCAGTCAAATGACCGCAGTATTTGTTCGAAGAAATATTTTGAGCGAACTGAGACCGTACCATTCGGCTTTAGACCACTAGTGTGAACAGGTGGCGGTCAAATCAGACGCAGTTTTCATATTTTGCGTACAGTTGATGTCGCAATGGATAAACAATTAATAGACATGGGAACTTATCCGTGGACATCCGAAAGTACGGAACAAATCTTGTTTCATGATCCACGAGGTTTTTGTACAAAGTGAAAAACTCTCCTTCTGTTTTGCGATTGGGAAGCATTGGATGCACCCAAATGCCCCTTCTCTCTCTTCTTCTTCGTCCAACATAGAAGCCATTACGGCCAAATCCCTTTATTGAGAAATTCTTAAACAGTGTATGTACAGAATATTTCTTGACCGATACTAGACTGATGGATGATCGCACAATGTGAATAGTATGCCAAATTTCTTGACCGCGACCGAACCGAAAGTACGAATCGGCCTTCAAACAGACGTTGACGGTCATATTAGTGATAGAGCAAAATGCACCAACATCGACCAAAATAATAATAATAGACAAATCATAAAAAACCTCAATCAGAAACAAACAGCAGTGATTAAATCAATTCATTTGGAACAGTTGGATAAATGACCAAAAATTACTGACGTCTAAAAATTCGAGTATCTGAGACTGGAGACTTGAAAAGAGTGATTCAGGTATGGTTCGATTTGCCTCTGCTTTCCTCTCCTTCCTCAACATTTAAGTAGAAGAGAGTAACGTAGAAAAAAACATGTTAAACATGCATACACATTTCTCGCATATCTCTTTAGATAAATCTGTATCTCCAAATACGAGGTGTGTGAGAAAAGTAATGAGACTGGCAACACTGCGGGAGATCTGGCAACGTTGTGTCTACCGGCCTGTGCTAAACCAGTTTGTTTATCGGTTCCACTTCCTCAGTCCGAGTTACAACTCCGTACAGCTAACACATTATTTTTGACAGCGCCATCAGTGAAGTTGTGTTTTTGTTGTGTGTTACAGAAATGGAGCATCAGAATTTAGAGCAACGTTGTGCAATAAAGTTTTGTGTTAAACTTGGTGAATCCGCGAGTGTGACTTTTGAAAAGTTGATACAGGTCTATGGGGAACAGTACTTATCAAAAGCACAAGTTTTCCGCTGGCACAAATCATTTTTGGACGGCCGAGAACACGTTGAAGATGAACCTCGCTCAGGGAGACCTTCAACTTCAAAAACTGACGAAAACGTTGAACGTGTGAGGGCTCTTGTGAGATCAGACCGTCGTTTAACAATAAGGATGATGAGTGAACAGTTAAATTTAAACACTTTCACCGTGCATCAAATTTTGACAGACATCATGACAATGCTCCGTGTCACACAGCAATTTCCATCAGTTAATTTTTGACCTCAAAACGCATTACTGTTGTTCCTCATCCCCCCTAATCACCTGATTTGAGTCCTTGTGACTTTTTCCTTTTCCCGAAATTGAAACATGTCCTAAAAGGACGTCATTTTGGAACTCTGGAGAACATTCAAAAGACTGTGACCGACCAGTTAAAAGCCATACCAGTTGAAGACTTGCAGCGCTGCTACCAAGAGTGGGAACAACGACTCCGCCGGTGTATAGCTGCCCAAGGGAACTACTTTGAAGGGGATAACATTGTTGTTTGAAAAAAATAAAAACTTTGGTTAGTATGAAATCAGTCTCATTACTTTTCTCACATACCTCGTATCTTGGTATGTATTAAGCATAGATGATAGATAGTCTCCAAACTCCAATTATAATTAACTATAACTAACTGTTTTTTTTCTGTTTTACTAATAAGCGATGTATTTTGCATATCTGCTATCATGTCAAGTGACAAGTATTCCAAGTAAATGTTGTTCGGCTTCCACAAGGTAGTTGGAAGGGCTTAAAACTGGCAGACTCAAACGTAAATATCTTAATCGTTTTGTAATGGAACACCGAGTTTTTGAAATAATTTTTTCAGGAAAAATTGCAATTTGATAATTTCTCGTGATTCTAATCAACTTTTTTAAATAACTGTTTTGGTAAAGAACGTGATTTGCTTTTTCACTTTAATGTTTAATCTCAGAAGGCTGATGATATGAACGCAACTGTTTTAGAAGTATGAAAACGTTTTAAAGGTTGTATAAATGACAAAAGTATTATAATAAATTCTGTAATAAGTAAGGTAAATACAAAAGTGTATGTAGGTGAGAAGTTCTTTTATATTTCTACTATAAATAAATCTAATCATGTTATTGTTTTAGACCAAGAAGATACCCTCTATGGTCATTTATATAATAATTATTATTATTATCATCATAAAGATATTTTCTACGTCCACCCACATACTTGCAACATAGCAGTTCTTAAGAATTAATTATCTTCTAAAGATCCGACAATACAGCTATATTCTGCCGCTAAATGATAATGATAAGTTTCCAAGTAAGATACAAAATTAAAGGTTTCCTTTGTTTTTCAAAAGAAAAGGAATATAAACGCAAGATTACATTCAACAGAATTTCACACGATTTCATTCATGCAATTTTATCAAATGTAATTAAAAACCATTTTCATTAAATAAAACTAAAAATGAAACGCAAGAATAGCAACAACGCGATATTATTACGTAACAGCTAGAATATTATTCATCTCACTAATTTCCGTGATTGTTCATAAAATATTAGTACCCTGATCCGGAAATGATTCAGAACAAATTAACAGGAAAAATTCATAAAACAGTTGGTGTTACATATTTTACAATATAGAGAGGGCATTAAAAAAAGGCAAATAAATTGCATGGGGGACACGCGACCATTAAATATCGTCGAATGGTCTCGCTCGTGACAATCTCAATTGTGACAATTAATATGAACTTTTCTGAAGTACCCGCATAGTATGTCAGTATTTATAATGAAAATTCAATAAAAGTACCGCTAATAAAATACATTAATTCCCAAAGAAAACTATAACAATAAGTGCGTTAACTTTGCGCTTGGACGACGCCCCTTTCATTCATTCTTCAAGTTTCTCACGTTTGTCATAGGGTTGTGATCAATGCGGAAAAAGTTTTTGTTTTATAAATTGTGTTCGAAATAACGGTCTTTCCTTTAATAAAAACGGCAACATTGTATTCTATCTATATTGCTTTTTTTCCATTTTCTCAAACCTATAACTGCATCATAAATCTACACACATCATTTACTTAAAAAAAGTACTCTAGAAAGAGAATTATAGGCAAGTCATAAATATATATATATATACAGGCAGTTTCACGATTTTGTTTTGAAAAATAATTACATATAGAAGTGTTTCCCAGACTGTAGAACACAATGATTTGCAAATATTATTTAGGCAAACAAAAAGTATAGAAACTTAATGTTAATGTTCTACGAAATGGAAAACCAATACTGATCATTTGTCAAAGGCTAACATGAGCTGCTTTGAACTTGCATCGTTCATTAATACCTAGAACTAATTTTCTAAATCGTATATCAGAAATTTTTATGCATTTAGTAAACATACATTCACGATATAAGATGAACCATCAAACCTAACACGCATAAAGGTTTAATTCTCATTGCAGTATTGCAATGGTATGCAAGGTAATGTTGACGTAGGGAATTGTTCTTATTGACGCCATTATAATAGATAACAGTCACCAGAATGATTCATTTAGAGAAATACAAAAACAAAAGAATTACTGCTATGTAATTGACTTTATTATACAGGATGATCGAGAAACGCAAATCATGATTTCTCCTGAATTATCTTTTTCTAATGAAACACGTTGTATCAAATATTCCAATTTAAGAAGGTATAAAATCATTTTTCATTTGGCACCGCACATTACTTACCAAAAGCCCAGTAGTTCAGGCTAGCTTTTGTTCTACTTATTAGTCAGAGAAACTTCAACAAGTTGCTAAACTTTCCCATAAAAAATAGAAGTGGTTTAGCCAAATCAACCTATTCGGTATGGTCGTTCTACCAGCTAAGGATCTTTCAAAAGATTATTTTCTTCCCAGACTGATTTGGCTCTAGTCTTTAGACTCCTAGTCCTTTGGATCAGTCCAACTCGGTCTCCAGTATTTAATTAGAAATAACTATTGAGACTTCAAACATAACACAAAATGAAATTTACCCTATTTACTTAAATGAAGTATCTTGTTATCTCTTATTTATATCAAAGGCATTCTATCTAAACTAATATCTTTTCTGCTGTCAACCACATTCTGTTCCTTCGACAGACTTTTTTCTCGTGTAGTCATTCCTAAATGCCGTAAACTTAAGTTTGCATTGCCTTTGAGTTATGAAAACGGGTGTTTGTTAATTATACGAGGTTCATTTGCGAAGAATCGATTTAATGACACCACTGCTGTTAAGACTTTATAATGCTATATTGTTCTGATCAGTAATGACTAGGAGAATTAAAAAAACACCACAGTACCTAGGGTGTTTCAGATGTTCTATTTTACAAATCGAGTAAATTACATTTCGCGTTTCTCGATCACCGTGCAAAAAAAAGACAATCTCTGCATCTAATCATTTCTAAATACTCAGGATTCAATCCATCTTAAAATTATAAAATTGAATACTTAGGTTTCGATCCACATATTGCAAACAGTAATAAATACGACATAAAACGTTATCAAAATAGAGATGGTGTTCTTATTTAAAAAGGGATATAATTATGTTGTATTTCGCAATCACCCTATATAAAACAGGCGTTGCTTAAAAATTCCCATAATCATCTTTCTTAATAACAAGAAATTGAAACTTACAATTGTTAAGGTTTTCAAAACTAACTGTTAATTAATCGGGGCGACACGCCAGACGTAATGATGTTTTACAAGAAATAATTGAATAGCGCCTAAACTGTCTGTAATCAGAAACAAATAAAAGACCAAAAACATAGCAAAATACATAGATTGTTCTACTCAAATAAATGTGCTACTCGTGTATAGTCTCCAATAACAATGTTATCCCTCGATTACAGATCGTATGGACATCCTGTATATCTTAAAAAGTATCAAACATCTTCACATCTGAGTTTCATTTTAGAGACCATATCTTATACTATACTAAAATCGGCGAACCAATGCAGTGATCACGTGAAAGTCGCATGGACAGTATGCGCTAGTACCCATCTGAGTCGACGTTCAATTTACACTAGCGAATGTGAATAAAATACCCGCCAAATTTAAAATAAGTAGTGTTTAAGTATTCACGTTAAAGTCTATAATCCAAAAACAAAATAAACACAAGAAGTAAAACGGAAGCACGGAGGTTTTAGGTTATGTTGGTTTCTATATATATATCGGTATATAATAATGCACTGTTTGGTGGATGTTCACACTTCTGTGTGAAGCACGTGTTTTTCAGCCAATTGAAAAAGAGCTTGAACTTTTATTACAGTATTGGCACAGATTACATACCTTTGCAAGATGCGAAGGTTTGTGGCGGCACCTTTGATGTTGGAGAGTTCAGATTAAGGACCTTCAAATAGGTCGGCCATTAACTAGGTGGTATTCTTGAGCGGGAAATCTAAACCGTTTTGCAATTAAAAATATTTCTCGATGATTATAAATAACCACTTTTAACTTTAAAAATCTTTTAAGAAGTAATTTTCTAGAACGCACAAACACAGAATGAGGTTAACAGAAATACCACCTATTTAATAGCGACTAGTGTCATTCGCTGTAAAATCTCGTCTCGGCGGGAAACACTTACTTTCGCATCTTGTAAAGGTATGTAATCTGTGGTATTGGTTCGCCGATTTTAGTATATAGGGAAGATAGGATGCTTTCAGATTGGCTTTTATACTACCTGCAAAGCAAAAAGGCCGTAACTCGAAAAATAGACATTCTGGATTCTTTGCACTGAGATCTATATGTATACAAAGCAAGAAAAACCCTCATTTTGACCAAATTTTAAAGTGCTCTATCCTACACAAATGTAATACGTTTCACTCAGTATCTCAAAACTAGAGAGGTCAGTGAACCTGTGAGGATTTGAAATTGTATATCGAGATTCCTTTGCGTTTGCATTTACCCATGGATATTTGCGCAAATATTTTACTAATAACACTTAACTTTCTATAGCCACAATATAAATATATAGATGGGGAAGGTGAGTTGTGCAAAAAAATCCCAGTAGCTTCCTTAAGCAAGTTACTACCCACTTATCGCTTTTTGTCAAAGCTTTTGTCATAATTCTTCTGAATGTGTAGAAGTTAAGTGTTGGCTTACTTACTGTTTCTATTATATCCGTTTATATGCTTTGTAAGGCTCAAGCAAAAAATGCACTTTGCCAATCCATTGACGTTTTTGTTGTGTTTTTGAAGAGCTCAAGCGGCCGAGACTTATTACATCATATTTCTCTAGCGTCTAGCTGCAGTAGTTTCTTAAGATAAGAAAACAGCGATATTCTAAGAAAATTGGCAAAAGATAACGTAAAACCATTTTTAAATATGATACCTTAACTTTCAGCATCCTTACAACTGAAAGATTTTGTTCAATTCCTTATTTCCGTTTTAAGATAGCTGTGTGGATAACACGATTCAAGCATTTTTTACTAAACTTGATTTCAATTTCCAAAACTAATTTAATCAAATTTAAAATGAATATTTTACTGTGGATATATTTAGCCATAGGAATGCAAAGTCACAAGTTCGATTTGAATATTTCCGATGGTATGATAAAACTTGATGATTGAATCGGAAAGGTTCGCTTGGTCATTTTATCCTACAAACCAAGATAGAGGAACATCTAAAGTTGATTGAATTTGTTTTGGGAAGATTTACAGTCTCTATCAATTGTCGTTTTCTGACAACCAGAGAAATTAAAAACAGTTTAAAGTTGGAATCATCTTTCGACGTAGAATTCTGCCATAGAAATAGGTTAAGAAACACTAACTTAGAATATACAGACTATATAAAACGAAGAGGATCTTATAAAAATAATGCTGTTTCTATACATTGAGACAAACAGACGAAGCAGCGTTGGACACCCTGTATAGATTGTGTTTAGTAAATACTAAATATTATATTTCTGAAGATTCTACAGAAATCGTGTAAACTATAGCTAACAAAGTAAATGTGTAACAAGTTAGATAACAGTTAGGATGAGTTTTGTTGATAAAACAGACACTTTAAAGTATAAAAAAATATAACGTCGTATATTTAAGGACAATATTTTAAGTTTTAAAGTAATCAAGTACTAGTACATGTTTTAATTACAGCATCATTTATTTAGCATTTTCTAAAAATAACAAAAATAACATTTCGACCTAGAGTTAATTATGGAATGTCAGCCTGTGTTCAAAATTTCTAGCAAATTCTTTGAAAAGGAACAAGTGTCCTCTCAACTGCTTTTGTTCCTTTTGTCAATTCTTAACGGTAAAACTTGACAGGCACCTACTAAAATGTTTCCAGTCGGTATGGTTCAAATCAAGTCCCTTTCTCCATTTGGAGAATATTTAAGTTTAAAAGCTTACAATAAATCAATCTATTCGTTTTAAATACCCAACGACAGCTTAAGCCAGAATTTTATGAGCGGTCAGAATTTTAACCGATTTTAAAACTCATAAAGCCAAAAATGCAAGTAATTTGAAACTGTAGGTAGTAGGCTGTTAGTGCACGTGTTTCTTCTTGAAACAAAATAATTTCTTGTGGGCTTTTATGTTGTTTTTCTTTTGTTTTGTATATACACGTAGAAATTAATTTTGTTTTTGTTAATAAAATCATTAAGTTACTCTTAAATATTCTGTTTTTTCGAAAAATCGCTTATTAAAATTCAAATAAACCCACACACACACTATTCGAGTTAACGTTAAACAAGTAAAAGAAACGAAACAGAAAATAACGTGCAGAAATATTATTTTCTCATAGAATTCCATTTCGTTTATTCACGTATTCACCAGAAAGTAACAACTCTCTTAGAAAATTATTATTATACTAGCATGCTAGCATGTTCGTGAGCGTCGAATACAAAAAAAAAATTAGAAGGTAATGATGTTTCAAGCAATCAACGATTCTTGAACGCGCTGTACGATAATGGACGAAAAGAGGCAGGTGGTAGAGAACATCTACCTGAGAGACGAAAGAACGAGCTCTTTGTGTTTAAGACCCCTCTATCTAACTGTAACAGCCAACCCGGGTTATCCATTATAAAGCTATAAGGTATTACTAAACTACCATAACACAAAGGCAAGTAGATTTAAAGTAAATCTAATTTAAAAAAAGAAGTTTTTATTTATTAAAATGTGGTTGAGTGACTGGCATAAAATTAAACAGGAAATTACAGTTTTGATTTGTCTTAAAAATAGCAGTTTAGATTATAAAGTTTACAAGGAATAATAATATTGGAATTTTCCCATATAATATTTTTTATGTGTAACTGGAAAAGCCACTCACTGTTTACAACGCTACTAAAATTTAGGTACACAAATGTGTAAATAAAATAATATACCATAGCGTACTTCGAAGGCCATTAAAATTACATCAATGTATAAGGTCAGAGATCCCATAATTTATTTTGAATATTGTTGAAATAGAGTTTTAGTTGTACATTTCCGGATTTTCCGGTTTTTCCACATAATATTGTTCCATTATTTTACAAGAATTCAGTTATTTTATTCTTGAACACAATTAAAACACCGTTATTAATCACACTTTAATATTCCAAATAAAATTAATTAGTAAATTACATAGGTTTTTCCTATTTATAAAAACAGAACAAAACATTTAATAGGATGCACTAATAAGAAATAGTCGTCGCAGTCATTTTTTTAATTTATCCCAATTGCAAATTTTCACACATTAGTGAAAAGCCATCCAAATCAAAATTGAACAAAGAACAGACATACGCGTGCACAGCAAAATGTTGCTTGGTTCAAGGGCAGTCAACTCGCGTGACTTGGGATGGCTAGAGAGAGAATCGGCCATTCAAAAAAATCAAAGCAAAATTCTTCTTTTAACATCCGGTATCATAAAATAGTTCTTTATACCTAATGCATGCCGTTTTAATTTATTTCGTAGTAGTATTTAAGTTTTCGAAACGCTTTTTTTAAATTTCTTGCATCAATGCGCTCATATATTTTGAAATACAATGTAATATGCCCAAAGGCATTAACAATTAAAAGGCTTCACGCATAGCAACAAGCAGTGATCTGGAAAAACTAAACTAAACTTTTTACGCCAAATTATTAAGATTTACAATGAGGAATATTATAAATTTACGTGTTGAATAATTTTTTAAATTATTAAAGTAATCATAAATAATTGACTCAATTATATTACACAAGCCAAGCTTGTTTTGATAATTTAAAACGTCTACAGAAGAATAATTTGCTTCCAGGCATGAAGGGGCATCAATAAGAAGACGCCACTGTTTTTGGCGGGATTCTCGATGATTGTTGCACCCATCAGTAAAATTGAAAGAGCGATACATTCTGAAAACTCGTTCTTTTACTGATAATGCAGTATGAATGATCCACGCAATGTTTCTTGTTTCGGTTTCGTTTGAAGAAAACAACAGATTCAATTTACTGATGATAGATTATCAGTATTTTGGATGAGTGTGGATCTAGTCATGATGTTAATAAAAAACATGCACTAAACCCCCACCCACCCAAAATAAAGATAAAAACAAAACCTATAACAGAAATTTTATGTAATAAAAAACTTACTTTTTCTATTTGTAATCCCCTCATAAAATATCCCACAGAATAAACACTAAAACAAAATGAATCTGCAAAAACAGCATAGCAAGCGTAGAGATTATTTAAAACACTCTAACACCAACAAACAAATAAATCGAAATGTGATTTATTTTTCAAAAATGCTCTACAACAGTCCATTGTAAGAGTGGGAGTAGTAAAAATCTCCACCAATGACGGCAGTAGTAAATTGTAGTGGGGACGACGTCTTTATATTCAAGGAAGCAGCGGAATACATACGTAACATTGTTGCCAATTCTATTACAACAGCAAATTAATGTTTCTATAATGCTTTATTGTGGTTGCCGTTTCTTCCTATAAAAAACTTTAAATTTTAGAAATCAAGCAAGATCGCAAACTATACTTCTAAACTATTTGTTAGCAACACAATAATAATTAATAATGAAATATATCGCTTCAATATATCATGCGATCAAGTAGATTCGCGTCAAGTTGACTGTATGACCTGTGGTTAAAGTGAATCTAATTTTTATAGATTTTTGTTGTGCTTGTTCATTGTAATATTACTTCCACTTTTGTTGGCGTAAGTGTCTACAAACAAGGACAATTTACTCAGTCGGCTTAACTCTGCAAATTGAAAATTTTGATCTAAATTCACTTTTAACAAAAGTTAGTACTTATTTTTTAATCTGCGTTAAGTATCGTGGGTATGGTAAATATACCTCCAAAGTCTCACCTTTCCAGCATCTTTAGTTTTCGAATTAATAAACCACAAGCTAAATGCAAAATACTTCTTCAATATTTGAACATAAATAAATTAGGTATCAAAATCTTGGAATTGAAAAGTAGATTATGATGGTATGCATATGGAGTTGTTTTAGGTTTATAATTGTACTGAATCAGGATTTCTTTAAATTTTCTTCTGCATTGTATCATACTAGTTGTGTGCCAACAAAACCTTCGTCATTGCCTTTATTTCAAACTTGAAATGACACGATCTACTAGATCGTTTACGTTTTTTTAAGCTGCTGATCAATTCAAGTAACTTTCACTTATTGGCATCATTGTTGTATTTATTCTGACAAAGTTTGAAAAACTATCCAAATCAAGAAACTTGAAAGATAGCGGTAATGGATTTTTTGACCGTCTTACCCCAAAAGCTTAAGTTGGGAATTTGGCCTAATTTGGTGCCGGTGTCTGTAGATATGTATCTCGGCCCCTATATGATGACATACCTTGAGTTACTTATTTCTTTGATCTGGCAAAACGTTGGGAATTTGGATTTTGGTCTTCCTTCGCCCCCAGACTCCTACTCGCAAAAACTGAGAGAAGATGTGGTTTCAGCAGTTTTCATAAGCATCTGTTTCCAAATTACGGCCATTTTGATTTGTGCAGAAGGTGCATAAGAAGTTTTATTAACGAATTTTAAATTAACAATATTCTCAGTGTAGGCCATGTAGTTTTTTAAGCTAACCGTAATCAAACGACATAAGACTGACGCGTTTGTTAAGTTTCACCATTATAGTTATAGTTTATTCACGGATAGGGCATTGCTGATCTTGGTCCGTAAAAATAATCATTGGCAGTGAAGAAGTCTTTAACCTTGATCTGTAAACATCTGCAGAAACTAGTTCTTTACGGCAAAGAAGTTGAAGACCTTGGTATGTAAAAATTAGCTCTTGATGGCGAATTTAAGCTCTGTGGAGGTGCCTAGGCCCCTCCCCTTATTAAAATTATTTCCTATACTTGCCGCGGCGAAAAGATAGATCGGTAAAAATTAGCTCTTGGAAACAAAGATGTTGATGACTTTTGTCTATAGAAATTAGCTCTAAGTTGGTGATCTTGTACTTGGATTTGGTCTGTAGAGACTTACCTGGCAAAAGGCTCTAAGGCCAGTCCGACTCTGCAATGGACACTACTAAGTGGTGAAGGTTTTGCTGGTGCATGCTTAGACAACTATCTTCGATTCATGATTGAAGAATGTAGAGTGGAATATGCAAAAAGGCCTAAATGTCATCACTAAGTCATTTCTGGGGCAAGTTGCTCATGGTATTTATACCCTAAAACTGTAATGGCGCTGAGGTCTTTTTGCATATTTTACTCTTACAGTATATAATTATAATTCGAGAGACGTACAAATTCGGGAAAAACTTAAAAACCGGACTTTCTTCCAACGAAATAATTCTAATTTACAATATACTTTACAATCCCAATACTCAGACATCTGTTCTGTGTATGAATAAAAATTAATAAATGAATAAAAAATGGTATCCAGAATTGCTCGTTTTTTAATCTTGTGACTCCGCTGCTGATTACTTGTAGCCAATTTGAAGAAAATAGCGTCCCCTTTAACTGAGAGTTCTTTAAAAGACACAATAAAGAAAGGTTGCTCTGGTTTGTACTGGTAACAATCTGAAGGAGAAAACCATATACATGAAGAAAACAAAATTGCCGGTTCAAGGTGCAAAAGTCGTATTAATTTTATAAAGAACTCTTTTGTAACTCGAGCTGATAATTGAGGTCATTAGTGGTGACGTCAAACCCCTGTATTTAGGCAACTTTGTTAACGTTGACTCTAAATGGTTGCTAAATAGTTTATAACATCTTTGAAGATTTAGCACAAGACACTATGCAAATCTCTAATTTACCACCAAACTGTTATATAAAAACAATTCCAACACCTACGGAAAATTACATGCACGACCAATTTGTTTGGCGTCAGTGACGTCAGACTAATATTCTCTATAATGGTATCGATGATTTCGAGAAAAAAAAGTTGATAACGATAAGTCTAATTTTTAATGGTGTAAGTACTGTGTGATGTGATGCAATATAAGTTGCAAGGAAGTTTACTATTATTAGAAATTTAAAGATGCGATCGGTCCTGCATGCCTAGGCACCTCCCCTCCTTAAAATTATTTCCTATACTTGTCACGGCGAACAGATAGAATAATCGCGTGCAGTTCACATGCTGTTCCCAATAAAGGGAAAATTCCATCAAGTTGTCTACAAGATAAGTGATGTAAACGGCATGCTGTAGACAACTTGCCAACTTGGAGAGATTTTCTTTTTTTGGGAATATCGCGAGAACTGCACACGATTACTATCTGTTCGCCGTAGCAAGTACGTTTTTATGTACCAGTGTAGGATGCATCGAGATTTTCTATAAACTGAGCTTTTAAGAGACAAACAGTAATCTGAACCTGGTGATGTCTACGGTTTATGTACCTATTGTAAGTTGTTAATGGGTACAGGATTTTTTCTATACAGTTTTTAACGTAGAGTTTTCGTTTCTTTAAGTTGATTTATTTTTTTCTATCTAACATTACCTCTTTAATTAAGCTGCTGATCAATTTCTTGAACCTCTTATATGACGTCACGTCTTTCTTCGTTAGAAATCTGGTCACATTATACCAGTGGCGACCCGTTATAAGGAGCCAAGGAGCAATGGCACCACCACAAAGACATTTCATTTTCCAATTTGAAAAAAATAATTTATACTTTTAAAATTTTCTCCTTTAAAGTCTGACTTTTACCGGAGATTAAAAAATTAAAAATTGCTATTTTATAAATATAAATATAGTGAAGAAGTGAACACAGCGCCTACAAAATGATAAAAATAAAAGCTTGGAGCCAATCAAAGCGCGGCTCAACGCTTTTAAGCGGCTATAGACCTTAGCGAGGGGCTGGCGGGTGAGGGAGGGTGTTCGAAGTTAGCGAACTACTTGAGTCAAGCTAGAAGTGGCTCCCGCTGCAGTCCAATCTCGATACGTGGTGTGGATGTGTCGTGTTACGCTACGCCCGGTTTGAAACTCGACGTGAAGTGTAAAAGTGAAATTGAAATTACCAAGTTCGTCGCAAACTAGATGGAATTTTCATTCACGGGGCGTTGACACTGTTTATGAATACAAAAAAGAACTGATAAGCGTCATGGAAACATTGGATTGGAAACAAGGATTTTATATTTTGGTTGATAATTTTTCATAAAATAATGCCTCACGTTGAAATAATTTTTAAACGATTACAAAAGACAAATACCGACCCAGTCAAGATTAGACAGGATTTACAGAATTTTGAAAATGAAATACAAAAAATACGTAATCAAATGGATTACATTACGGCAAATATTGCCAGTGATATGCAACTTTTAGAAGATGACGCACCTCTTCAAAATGGCCACGCATGCAGCATTTAAATAAGAAAACAGAAGAAAGTTTGCGACTCTATTATTCAGCAAATAAGAACAAGATTTAGTTTCACTGGACATCTAGTAGATACACATTTATTTGATGTGGAAACATTTCCCGAATACCGCTAGAAATTTCCAGAAAAGTATCTTTCTGCAGTGGTTAGTGTTTCTACTTTTTTTTAGAAAAATGTAGATTGAAGACTGAACTGCAGGTACTTTATGAACGAGAAGAGTTGAGAAACGTTTCTGGGGCTGTCAATCTTTTATTGTTAATTTCACAAGAAGGAATGCGTGGTACTTTTCAAGAAACCTTAAATCTTTTGGAAGCATTAGTGACAACGCCCATGTCTACATCCGAAGCCGAGCGTTGTTTCTCCATGCTGAAAAGGATCAGGACTTTTCTAAGAAACTCCATGAAGGAAGAAAGGCTCAGTGCATTGAGAATGCTATCAGCTGTGAAAAAGCTTTTTCTTAATAACATGGAAAATTTTAATAAGAGAGTGATTGACATATTTGCTAATAAAAAAGATCGAAGAATGGATTTCACGTACCGTACAATTTAAACATTTGTGTTGTTAACATTGACTGATTTAAAT
The DNA here is from genome assembly GCA_011009095.1 of Ignelater luminosus. Taxonomy (NCBI): domain Eukaryota; kingdom Metazoa; phylum Arthropoda; class Insecta; order Coleoptera; family Elateridae; genus Ignelater; species Ignelater luminosus. The sequence continues at coordinate 57,583 of VTPC01091286.1, forward strand.
GTAACTTGAATAGTTAATAGAATAGGATACCTTGGTAAGTTGGTAAATATTCATTGTTTTTAATGAATTGGAAAGACAACATACTAAATACTAATACTAATACTTACCTTAATACAGGAGATATTTTGCAACAGAAGTTATTTGAAGAATTTGAAAATGATTATCCTGTGATTTACTGTAATTTGTAACATATGACAACAACGCTAATAAAGTGACAGCATCACCTTTTTACCTTTTTCTTTATTAATCATTATTGTTTTATTGCTATGTTAAAGTTATGTTTTCTAAAACGAAGTTGGCCATGAAAAACAAACATTTCGAACAATAAATTACTACCTATGTAAAATGAATAAACAAAAATTTGAATTTCTCGTTTGCTATTTTCATTTTCTGTTTGTAGACGCATGTGTAGTAAGATTGGGAGTTCACGATTTTACTGCAACGGTTTCATTTCATTAATCTTTCATAAGGAAACGGAAATCTGTCAAATGTCAGGGGTCAATCTGTCATACATTGCTGTCATTTAATTTCTGGGAATATTTGTGGCATTTTGGCAGTAGTAACTAATTTGACGTTTTATTCTTAGTGATTGGTTCAAGAAAAATTTTTTACTTTTGAATTTTCACTATCGCTACATTGTGGATGTGGTAAGTAGGTTTTTGGGGGACTCCATTATTGCGTTGATGTTTTACATGGCCAGGCCCAGTTTATTCGGTTTATTCCGCATCTATACTTTAACCTGCAATGTTAATTTGCTATCATTTTCAAAACATATTTATCTTATTTAATATTTTACAGGTTTGGTTTTTTATTGTTATGGAACACAAGATAGGAAATTGAGGTAAGAAGAAATGTTTTCCTTATATTTGATCCATTTTGATAAAATAACCAATCAATTTTGGACTCTTGACTTAGAAAAAGTAGGTAATATTTGTATAATGTTAGTGATTTATAGTATAGCGAATAGAATTTTTAAAGCATGATCTAGTATTGGTTTGTAATTAGAAATGTTAAAATTCATAGCTAAAGTTTACTTTTATTTAGTTTTGTTATTACAGTGTACACAATATGAAAACATAAATAACAATTAGACAAGATTGATAGCATTTGTTTGATTAAGTAGTTATGTTTTTTTCTAAAATGTAACATTTTATGATTTCAGCTTATGCATCGATTTGATTGTAAATATAGCTTCTATAGTGCTGGATCACACTTTTAAAAGTACGCTCTTACCCTATATCAATGAATATGTCTACTGCAGAAGAATTTGTACAAAACGATGAAGGTAATTAAATAATATTTACAATAAAATTATATATTAAATATATTGAATTATAGATCATAATAATTATCAATCAGGTAGTAGTGCTGAAGAAAATGATTCAGCATCAGAAGAGATTGTTCAATTAGTTGATGTATCTTCATATAGAAATATACAGCAATCTACTGTACGAAGAGGTAGAGGGCACTTACCTAAAGATTCAGTGAAAATCTTAAAAAGTTGGCTATATGAGCATCGATTTAATGCTTATCCTAGTGAAGTAGAAAAGTTAACTTTATCACAAGCGACAAATCTTACAATTTTACAAGTTAGTAATTGGTTTATAAATGCACGACGACGTTATTTACCTGAAATGATGAGGAGGGAAGGTTATGATTCAAATTTGTTTACTAATCCAAGACGTGGAAAAAAACAAAGAAGCCAACCAGCACATAATTCGCATAGGGAAAGAAAATATATTCGTCTGGATCATACTTATAATGATGAACAATATGATTCTGATGAAGAAGAAGAAGAGGAGCTTGATAGTTATGAAAGTTCAAGTCCTAAAGAAGAAAGATTCAATCCTTGGCGAACTGATATACATTATGGGCTTATTATTGATAATGATAATTCTAACAATAAAAGGTATGTAAGTTTTTTCTTTTTTGTTTTTAGCTTAATATTTATTTTTTTTTAATTTAATAGGTGAATGTTCTTGAAAGTATCATTTGTTTCTAAATTATAAAAAATAAAAGGGCCATGATTACTAATCTCTATTAATTATGAAATCAATTAATTATAAGTTCTTTAAGGATAAATCTCTTTTGTTTTTAAAATGTAGCATTATCTATCGTGATGCTCTCTGGTTTTTTTAACTTGATGATAGCTAGGTTATGTTGTATGCAATTCTTTATTATCTAATCAATTATTAATAAAATAGTGGGCAACACAATGTATAATTGACTTATTTCATTTTAATGTTAATTGATTTAATTTTATTGTGCGACAATGTGACTTTCATTGTTGGTTCCTTTATCAACAAAATTGTGCATAAAAACTCAGTTAAAATATTACTTACATTATTGAATTAATGAACATTTTATATTTATTTAGTTTTTAAGTTACTAAATTGTCATTTTTATATGGAAATAGAAATTATTGCAATAACTTGCTTTAAGTTCACTAATTATATTTTTTTAAAGATTACTAAGTTTGATTAACCTAATAATATTTTTTGAAAACTTACCCCCTGTTGCATAAAACATTCTTAACTGATATCAAGTTAAGAACATCATTAACCAATCAGAAATAGTAGAATTCAGATGTCAATTTGGAATTCTCCACTCAGATCACTAGATTTTAAAGTTTAGACCATATTAGCAAATAATGACTTTAGAACTGCTTTATGTAACTGGGGGTTGTTGATTTTTAGTTTTAAATTATAAAATAATTTATTTTAGCTCAGAGGAAACAGAGGAAATTGCTACACCAAGCATCACTAATATCAGAACTGAAAAGAGTGTTACTTCCAATGTAATTGTGGTAAAAAGCAATACAGGAAAAAATGTGATCTTAAAAGTTGTTCCGGCACCAGCAAATGAAGTGAGTTTCAATATTTTTTTGCTGAAAAATTATTGATTTATCACCTCATTATATTCTTTCAAAGAAGAAATCATATTACTTCAATTTAGAATTTAGAAGTAATAAAAAAACTTTTTAATTAAACTAATATAGATCTTGAGTATTACATCGTGGATACATACTGGGTGTCCCAACAAATTGCGGATATTGACTGATGTTACTGAGGAAAATTATACAGGAGGATTACCTCAATGCTCTAAAATTATGTCCAGTTATGCATACAGTGTTCCATAAAAACTTGCCATGAGAACCTTTTTTTTATTTTATTTTGGTTTGTTACTGATTGTCATCTGCGACAATATGGCACCAGAATGGTCAAAATTTAACAATTTTGCCGTTATTCAGTTGTTGCAAAAATTTCTTAAGCCTCTTGATTTACTTAGAGTGCCTTGATATCAATTTGATTTTTGACATTGCTGTTGAAATTTTTCTGTCCTTGATACCTGCAGTACAAAAACAATATCAATCAAGGTACTTAAACTTGTCTTGATATTAATGATAATTTATGTAACTAGTGTAACACATACTGTACTTCTCTCTTTTTCTATTTTTACTTTGGTTTTTGTATCTTCATTCTATCCTGACGTGTCAAATTTATATCAAGGCGCTTGAATATGTCTGACCATCATAATTATTATACAAGATCGAATCCAGTAATTTGTCATGATCAACCAAGATCTAAAATAAGCTGGAATGGATTATAGTAATGAGCAAAGAATGGTATCAGTTAGTTTACGGCATGGTAATTTTGTCCATATACTCAGCTACAGTGTTGCACATATTGATACTACTTGGGTACGTAAGATAGTGATGTACTTCATGCAAAACTACTGATTTGTCAGTGTCATGTTATTTAAAAGTCATGTAATTCGACTACAAGAATCTTGAAAACGTGCATTTTAAATTTCTACGTGTCAGCACAAAACTTTGAAGGTGTACCAAATTCTGAAGGTACTCAATTGGAATCCGTTAACTTCAGGGTGCTTCAGGATTAAAATGAACCAGTAGGGTCAACTGACAAAAAGGAACCAGAAAGGTTACATTCAGTATTCAGTGTTGCCAGTAAAATTTCTATTCTGCTCGAACCATACACCAACATATATAGGTGTAAAATATCATGAGAAAATTCAGTGACTTTTGCTGGAATATCCAAGATTATCTACTTGATAAGGTTAGAAGATTATTTACTGATAGATCAAATTATTCGCGATTCAGACAATTGTCCATCAATTGACAACGTTGCTGAAATGTAAAATCAAAATATATGTTTGGTTAATATGCATATTTTAAAAAATCTTGAGATATTTGACCAACATATTCCAGTAAGGACACCCGAGTTCACAAAAGCTTGTGCACTGTGGCTTATTGAAAATATTAAACTTTTTATTTCTCTTAGAAATAAGACTAAAGCCAAATATAGAAGAACTGGAATTATTACAAGTTGCTTTGAAATTTCACATCTAATGCCATTAAAATGAGAAAAAGGCCTTTTTTGATTTTTTGTCCATTACAAATGATAGTAAATCTCTGTGGAAAAATTTCCACTTCTTGAATCTTCGAAAGCAGTAATTTCCCGAAACTGTCTAATATTGTCGATGTTAATAACATTAATAATTACTTTGTTAATTGTTATTTTAATGACAGTAATTCTAAACCATTAAGCTTTACTAACATCAAATACTTTTCTTCTAGATTTAGCTTCGCAACAGTTTCCTGTGATATAGTCATCTTCTAAATAATGTTTTTCCAGATTGTTGGAAGCAAGCACTTGTTAGGTCTTTACCAAAAATAAAGATATTTTGTTTTCATAGCGGTTATAGCCGTACCATTGCAATATTAAAAGTTACTAATGATATTCTAACTACTTACAATCATGATGATATCACCATTTAGTTTTACTTGATTATAATAAAGCTTTGCTGCTGTTGACCATGGGACTCTGATAAACTTCAAAAAACACGTGCTTAATTATAAATGTGGTGTTGTTAATTGAAAACTACTTTACAAACGTTTTCAAAGAGTTTTGTTAAATGATTCCGTTTCTGAAATTTTGAACATCATGGTGACATACCTCAAGGTTTCATGCTTGGGTTGTTACTGCATTCGTATAATCTGTTCTTTTGAAAGGTATTATTACTTGTTGCTCTCTTCATGTGTAAGCAAATGATGCATGACTTTATTTCTGCTTTAAACTTGCAGCACCTGAGTAGTGTCTTGAGGATTTTCTTACGCTTCCAACAGAATATTTAATTCTACATCTTCTGGCACATTTAGGAGTTGTCGAGGATCACACCTAACATGTTCTCGTTTTAGAATACTTTCAAACACAAAAGTTATTAATAAATCAACATTTCTTAGACAATACAATTGCCCCCTATATCACGTTCCTAGTTACACCACTGACATAATTGTATGCTTGCCGTATGCAGAATCTTTAAGAGAATCAGAATCTGTAAGAAAAAATGCGGGTTGCCAGTAAAAAGAAATTGATGGCATCATCAGGTCAAAGGGTGGGGATAAAGAAAAGATGAAAATCATTTGAGTAGAGGCCCCATCGGAAAATAAGGTTGACGTATCCAACAATTTTGGCTTCATTTGCATAGAAAATTCTTTATTTAAAGCGTTCCACAGCTGGCGTTCACACTGTATAAATCGTATCATTATTTCATTTATGCAGAAGTCAACATTGGTCTTGAATTCTGTTGAATCAAAACAGGTAATTTGTAAACCCGTCTATCATACTAGTCAAATAAGCTATAAAGGTTTCTTGTACAATATTTCAATGTAAATTTAAATTAAGAAAATTTAAAAGCGTGTCATACAGATTTGTAAAAATTGATTTAAATTTTGAAACAAAAGTTGACAATATTTAGAAATCTTTCTATTTATTTGTTAAAAATGCGTCAATGCGAATTTCTGCAAACCACGCTAAAGACGCTAACCTAACCTTTACTTTTTCTTTAAATTTGCTAATATTAATATTTTTGTAGCAACACTAGCTACAGTACAATATAGATTGATTTCGTTTATATCCATTTTGAAGGTTTCAGGATTTCGAAAAACCCGAATAACAACGTACGAAATTCCTCGAGTTAGAACTGCTAACCACTGTAAACACACTGTACCCGCGAAATTCAAACTTTAACGTCATTTTGGTAATTAAAGCGAGAAGTCGCAGACGCATCAACAGAAATTGACTCAAATGTCATGCAGGATACATTTTTCAAATTAATTTTGATATTATTTTTGTAGCAAGTTTCTTGTAAAATTTACATTAAATTTTAATGCATTTTTTATTTGAAAAATATCGTGTCAAACGGCTCTAAGTGACATAGAACTACATCGAAGATGTATAACCTAAAAATGAAAAATTCTAGCTAATTATTCCAAACAATGTGCGAATAATAAAGTTTAAACATAATAATATTAGTTATCTTCGAGTTGTTATTATTACAGTACATTTTATCACTTGTAAAGTCTATGTGGGTTGTATTTTAAGCATTGTTTATGTGATATTTTTTTTATCTCTTTCAACTTGTCAAAATGGGAAAAGTTGTGTTTCAAGAAGATTGGTTGCACAAAACAGATAAAAATGGATGTTTAAGTTTTCAGCCTGTAATGAATTACTAAAATAAAAGCATTTTTGTTTCCTTCTGGTTACTTTTTATAATGAGTGGTTACATCTTTTATTATTTTAGATAGACAATAGTAATCCTAGTCTTGTATACAGATAAAACATTCTTTGGCGTCATCCTGCAGTTTGCTTTTGTTCAATTCAAAAAGCAGGTACAAAACTAGTGTTCAACATATAAAGCGTAATTAGTTAGATTTAGTGTAGGTTGGTGCTTAATTCCCAGTTTAATGTATAAGGTACAGAGGTGTTCATTTTGTGCAGGATGCTTCTAATGTAAAGTAAAACTAAATTAATGGTTCCAGCAAAAACCATCGAACTTGATCAGGTGTTCAATATACAGTGTGCCCAAGATAAGGATGCACAGCATGGGGATCTTGGAAACGGTAAGAGATACAGCATCGGTTAAAGGAGATGAAAGTTGGCTATTTATGGGACCTTTTTGTTGGTGTTTGCAAAATCTAGATATCTTGGATAGTTTCAGAGATATTTAAAAAAAAGTAGATTTCTCGATTTTCGTTATTATTTTTTCTTTCCTTTATTTGAAGAGATATCGGAAAACTAAAACCACTTTTTGTTCTCTATTAAAATACGCTAACAAAATTCCTGTACAACGTCTCGGTTTCGAGTAACCATCATCAACCTCATTTTTCTAAATAGGCGGAAAAACAATTGAAAATTGTTTTGGATAGCTCTTGTTTTCACGATTCTAATGATGTAAACATGATAGGGTTATTTTGGTTTTGATTTTTTTGCATTGAACACTGCTGTGACTAACTGTAATAATTGCTGTTCATCTTCAAAATTTTGGTTGAGCACATGATTCTTGACATAACCCTAGAGGATAGAAATCTAACAGTGTTAGATCAGGTGATCGTGCACAATGCATTAATTTATAGCATAAGATCTCAAAATAACGCTATCATATTTATATTATTAAAATCGTGACAACAAGAGCTATCCAAAATAATTTTCAATTGTTTTTCTGCCTATTTAAAAAAATGAAGTTGATGATGGTTACTCGAAACCGAAACGTTGTACAGGAATTTTGTTAGCATATTTTAATAGAGAACAAAAAGTGGTTTTAGTTTTCCGATATCTCTTCAAATGAATAAAAGAAAAAATAACGAAAATAGAGAAATTTACTTTTTTTTAAACATCTCTGAAGCTATCCAAGATCTAGATTTTGCAAACGTCAACAAAAAGGTCTTATCAATAGCCAACTTTCATCCCATTTAACCGATCCTGTATCTCTTACCATTTCCAAGATTTGCCATTTATGACTCTCTAATCAAACTATAAGATCATTTTTATGCAGTATCTGCATTCTAATGTTATGTATTATTTAAGTCACGAGCAGTACATATCAGTGGCGGCTCGTGGTATTGTGCGGTGGTAGAGTCACGGCTTTGCAGTTCAATATGGGGGGGGGGGGGGTATATAAAAATTTTAAAGTACAACATTGCAAATCTTTATCGCTTTAGAAATTATAAAAATTTAAAAGTACGAACTTAAGATAAAGGAAGGGTTTGTAATTTTGTAGGTTATCTTTCCAATTCATTAAAAACAATGAATATTTATCAACTTACCAAAGTATCCTATTCTATAACTATTAAAGTTACATTTAAATCAGTCAAGTACCACGCATTCCTTCGTGTGAAATTAACAATAAGAGATTGACAGCCCCAGAAACGTTTCTCAACTCTTCTCGTTCATAAAATACCTGCAGTTCAGTCTTCAATCTACGTTTTTCTAAAAAAGGACAAGCACTAACCACTGCAGAAAGATACTTTTCTGGAAATTTCTAGCGATATTCGGGAAATTTTTCCACCTCAAATAAATGTGTATCTACTAGATGTCCAGTGAAACTAAATCTTGTTCTTATTTGCTGAATAATAGAGTCACAAACTTTCTTCTGTTTTCTTATTTAGATGCTGCATGCGTGGCCATTTTGAAGAGGTGCGTCATCTTCTAAAAGTTGCATATCACTGGCAATATTTGCCGGAATGTAATCCATTTGATTACGTATTTTTTGTATTTCATTTTCAAAATTCTGTAAATCCTGTCTAATCTTGACTGGGTCGGTATTTGTCTTTTGTAATCGTTTAAAAATTATTTCAACGTGAGGCATTCTTTTATGAAAAATTATCAACCAAAATATGAAATCCTTGTTTCCAATCCAATGTTTCCATGACGCTGATCAGTTCTTTTTTGTATTCATAAACAGTGTCAACGCCCCGTGAATGAAAATTCCATCTAGTTTGCGACGAACGTGGTAATTTCAATTTCACTTTTACACTTCACGTCAAGTTTCAAACCGGGCGTAGAGTAACACGACACACCTGCACCATGTATCGAGACTGGACTGCAGGAGCGGGAGCCACTTCTAGCTTGGCTCAAGTAGTTCGCTAACTCCGAACACCCTCCCTCACCCGCCAACCCCTCGCTAAAGTCAATAGTTTCTTAAAAGCGTTGGAGCCGCGCTTTGAGTGGCTCCAAACTTTTATTTGTATCATTTTGTACGCGCGGTGTTCACTTGTTCACTATATTTATATTTATAAAATAGCATTTTTTAATTTTTTAATCTCTGGTAAAGGTCAGACTTTAAAGGAGAAAATTTTAAGAGTATAAATTATTTTCTTCAAATTGGAAAATGAAATGTCTGTGGTGGTGCAATGGCTCCTTATAACGGGCCGCCACTGGTACATATCCCCAGGGGCTAAAACCACAAATAAGTTATCACTAAAATCTTGAATACAAAAACTAATATTTGTGGATTAAAACCTTTTGTTATGGAAACTAAAAAGGGTTCCTCAGCATAATTCTAGCAAAAGCATTAATAAGAACATCTGGGAATGCAAAGCACAACCACAATGAACTCCTGTTTTGTTACTTTTTTCAAATTTAGGCGGCCATTTTGACCATGTTCTCGAGGTGATATCAAAAAACTAAAAGTACACCCTTGTCTAATTTTTTGATGTAGAATACGATTCTAAAGTAAAAAAAATTTTTGAAAATTTTCCAATTTTCGGCGGTAATGTTCCCGAAGAGTTATCTAAAAACGAAGATACCTTGTGGTCTTCAGTTTTTGATGTAGAATCCAAATCTGAAGTCAAAATTTCAAAATTTGACAAAAATTGCGGACATACATACATACAGACAGACAGACAGACTTCGCAAATTTAGTAACGACTCCTTTGGAGTTCATTGAACATAATATGGAACAGTTTCGTATATTTCCGGCTCAGTAATTTCATATATTTATTTAAAAGCAAATTCCAATATTCCTCCTGCAGTACACAGAACTAATAAAACATGCTTCCAGTATGAATTTCCACACAAAAATGGTAGATAGTACTTCTAACCTCCCTTAATTCGAATGTTAACATTAATCATCGTAACAGATCCGTACAATCCCTTGGGGATATGTACCACATATGAGGTAACTAGGATTAAAAATGTGTGTTACATATCACTGGAGATATGTATTAAAAACATTAGTGTTATACAGGGTGTATTTAAAATGGTGCATAATATCTACATCATAAACCAAGAAAGAAATTCTAATACTAGTTATTGATGTTTCTAATTCTTATTAAAATTTCTTTGTTTTTAATAATTAAGGCAAAATATTTACCATTATTTGTAGTTTAAGTAATAAAAAGAAACATTTGATCATATTTTTGTTTCATTTCTTAATAATTGCCTTGTAATCCGCTTCTTACTATTGATAAATCTTTGCTGTAACATTTTTAAAGAACGCTGCAATACTGCATTGCTGTTGCTATGAAATCATTCATGAGAGACAGCAGCCTTGCGACCAGCAACCTAGTAAAAAAAAAGTAAAACCTTTCAATTGGTCATATTTTAAAAACAATGGATTTACAGCAAAAAATATGCTTAATCTTTCGATTCAGATTTTGATGTAGAATCGCCATTTTGAATACACCTTGTATAGTACAGTTTACAGAGATATTTTTGACATTAAAATGCAAAATGAAAGTTTTGGCAGTCTTTGCAAATAACATAAAAACAGCAACATGGTCTGTCAGTGAGTAATTAGATGAACAGTACCCCAGAAGTATGTACCACAGTTAACGTATTAAATTGCAAAATGCTCTGTGTTCCTGCATTGGCCAAATAAGATTTAAAATAGAAGGTATAGTAGGCTTTAAAAATCATTGATAACTTGATACATTATTCTGTTAAAGCAAGAGTTCCTTTGTAATACTCAAAATTAATTATAGAAATTATAAAACAACCTTAATTCACAACTGAAATTAAGCAGGTGAACGCATTTACTGGAGCAGCTCAAATTATTTATATAAGATATTTAATATAATATGTTTAGTCATTTACTCAGCGGGAATGTATTTCTATTTAATTTCATCGGAGCGAGTACCCTTTGTCAATCCATTGATGAAGGAAAATGAGAAAACTATTTCCCAATAAAGTTGTGTGGTTGTTGTTGCTTAGATTGTAATGGGCAGTTTATCTTGATACTCACCCAAGACTTAATACAAGTGTTTGACATCTGCAAGAGTGAAAAAAAATAGTTTCCATCATTGCCAAATCTATCATATACAATTTTAATTTCAAAAACAGGCATTCCAGAATCGGAATTGAAATGAGTATTAATCTTTGCGAACCTTTAAAATATACACCTCTGACTCGTGCACACCACACCATTGATCTCATCTATAAATTTCCAATCTTTCATTTCTGTTTCATGATACAACATTTGTAACCATCAACTTGTATTTCATTGCTGATACTGTACGTATTTCCAGATCAAAATTTGATGAAAACATTATTTTTGATGACAATCTTTGGAATTTGGATCTTTTGTATCTAGTAAAAAGCAATTTCAGGACCAAATTATAATGCTAAAGAAATTACCAAAATCTGAATTTGGAGTAATCTTCCTTACTGCGCCTTTAAAACAGCTCCCTGAGAAATATTAACAATTTTACTTATTTGAAGCACAACCAGTTGATCCATATAAATTTAAATACCAACTGAACTTACTCTTATTGTAAAATAAATTTTAAGATCTATAATTATAAAGGTTTTAATAGTTGTAATTTCTTCTACTTTTAGGTTAGGAGCAAGCCGAGAACAGTAGTGAAGAGAAATTCTATGGTCAATGAAAGTCAAGCTGCTGTCGCGTCCATAACATCTGGGATCCACCCAGTGTTTGAAGAAGTAATTGTTGATGGAGATCCAAGATTGTGCAAGGAAGTAAAAATTGAAATATCTGATGATGAAGATATGAGATTGTGCAGAGAAATTAAAATTGAAGAACATGGGGAAATTGATTCTCAAAGGTTATGTAATGAAGTGAAAATTGAAGAATCTGAAGATGCAGAAAATATTAATGATGACACATTTTTAAGTGAGAATCTATTTGAACATACACTTGTATCAAAAACATTTCAAGAAGATGAAGGATTTGTTAATGAAATCACAATTGACGATGATAGTAACATTGAAGCCAGTGCTGAGGACCCAATACGGCAAGAGGTTTTGGAAACCGAATCATAGGAACTGTAAATACGAAAATAAGAATGTACAGACATCATTTTAAATAACTTAAATGTTTCAAACTGCTTTATATAAAAACTTTGCATTATATTTATTATAAACTAGAAGTGCATGTACGATGTTTTTTTTTTAAGTTTACCATTGTTAGAGTTTGAAACAATAAAATGTATATTAAGTTACGTAAAAAATGAAACAATTACAAAGATATTTTTTATGAAAAAAAGTTTATTCGTCTAGTTCCAACTAAAATTTGACATGTGCCATACAATTTTTTTTCTTGCATTAACAACGATAAAAAATAAGTATTCTATTAACTCTGTACTCGAAATTTTCAAGTTTTCCAAGGCACATCTGCATTCCTTCATTGCAAATTTTAATTACGTACAAACTTAAGTAAAAAAAACTTTTTAAACATCACATTTTTTTATATTATTGCATATACAGCAGATAGAACTTTTTTAAGTACAGTCTTTACTGATTAAGTAAACATTTGCAAAGAGAAATCTCAAAATGCGCCTTTTACAATTTTAACATTGACTGAAATCACAACATTGCTTTGATAATTTAAACTAGTAGCATTAGGAAGGAGAACTGGATGATTACAGTAATGCAGATTTTAGCACAAACATACAGCCAGCTGATAATAAGGCGGCTACGGGTACTGTAACTACCCACGCATAAATAATATTCCTGAAACAAAATATTAATATTAGATAACAATACAGTTAAGATGGTTTTAAGAAAATAATCACACCTAAATAATTTCCAGTCAACACCTTTGCGTGAAGAACTGAAGTAACCAACAAATACAATAGATCCTACTTTACAATGGGTTGTTGAGATTGGTAAGCCTATTTTGCTTGCTAATAATACTGTAAAAGCTGCACCTATTTCTATAGTAAATCCGCTGTAAAATGAGATAATTTATTAGTTACTATAAGTGTAATAGTCAACAAAAAACAACTTACGTTGATGGAGTTATTTTAGTTAAATCTTCACCAATTGTTTGTATTACTCTTCGACCCCACAACCAAAGGCCTACAGAGATTCCAATTCCTCCATACAATAAAATATATAAAGGCGTTTCAGATTTTTGTTGGACAGAACCTTCACAATAAATTAACCATAATGCAATTAAAGGGCCAATTGCATTACTGTAAAAATAAAAAGCAATATAAATATATTTCTAATGGTTAATTTGTAATGAGAATTACCTGACATCATTTCCTCCATGCGCAAAGCTACCAAAAGTAGCAGTTAAAATTTGTAAAAAACTAAATAATTTCGAGACGCTTTTATTTTCATTAAACAGATCTGGATTTTCTTGTAGTTCTATGGCACATATACTTTTATCATTTTGCATCTTTGCAAAACTCTTATTCATAATTAAAGGAACCCCACTGGAACTCGGCGACAGTGTCGGATTTATATCACTAGAAAGTGTGGCCGTACTTTCATTTGCCTGCAACTGCTTTGGTGGTTGTTCAAGTTGATTGCCCGCAGTATAACCATTGCTATTTTCATGTTGTGGAGATGGAAACATATACTTGGTGGACTTCTTACCTTCCATTGGTAACATCTCGGTATTTTCCATTATTATAGTTAGTTGACGATCGAGAAGCTGTGAATTTCTATTAGACCTTTTTGGGCTACCTTCAGGTGATGTATCTGAAAAAATTTTTTTGAAATAAAAGTGAGCACTAAAATACTACATATATTTCAATATAAATACAAAAGCTGCAAAATAATAGAATTTCCAAAAATTAAATTTAGCTATTTATGCCCCACGATGGGCGCCAATAAAAGAGTTTTACTTAAATAAAATATTTTGAGGGCACTGTAGAAATGCTTTTTTAGTTCTTAGTTGTTAGTCCTGTTAGTTGATCTGCAATTTTTAATTATAAAACTAAAATTACCTGAAGACTCTCCTATATTAAAATTGACGGTGGGTTGTTCGGCTTTAAGTTCTTCATTGATGCGTTTTTGTTGCCACGGAACAACAATCAATTGTATCACAATCATTGCAAGTAAGCCAATGGAAAGGCTTAGCGTTGCAGCCATCCACAATGGGATGTTATCCATGTATAACAACTTGGGTCCATCGTGAATAATTGAGAACACATTAACGAGTATTGTGAAACCATAAAATAATGGTAAACTTATAAATGCTGCTTTTAATGGATCTGAATTACGTAAAATAAAATGTTTTATAATTAATAAAATAATAACTGAAGTAACTCCACTTAATACAGGAGAAATAAACCAAGAGCCAACTGTAAAAAGAAAGGTATGTTAGTAATAAAACACAGAATCAGGTGTAATGTATATGGTGTACCTATAGTTGCTAAAGTATACCAATGTAATCCTTTGGTACCACGAGCTACCAAACTAAATCCGATTGATGCTCCAACTATGCTGTGGGTACCAGATATAGGCATTTTGAAGAATGTTGCAACAATAAGCCATACGGCAGTTCCAGTAAGGGTACTGAGACATCCCAACATCAATTCATATTCAGCACCTTCATAAACGGATATATCTAGTATGCCTTTACGCATAGTATCAGATACCTTATAACCTAGAAAAGAAATTTTTTTATATTGATTTATAAGAAAATTTGTTTTATTTTTGTTTTGATAAATGATTTATACAGTTTCAACAAGAACCAGATCTGCTTTTGTTTTATTAGTAATAGTAACTATAAGAGTATCAGCTGTTTTTATTATCAGATTAACCCACGCATTTAAAAGTAAATGCAAACAGCGTTAGGAAATTAATGATAACAATATGTTGCCACAGGTGGAAAATTCATTTTTTGTTTATTAAATAAAAGTTTAGAATGAAGGAAAAATTATAAAAAAAACCTTTACTGCATTGAATATATACAGGGTGTCCCACTTAAGCTGAATTATTTCATAACTCCTTTATTTATAAAGCTAGGACAAAAATTCAAAAAGCGTTGTTTTTGACAATAGATTCTCTATCAACTAATTTTATATTTCCATCACAGGATGTTGCATGTATATGTGAAACAACATTAACTTTTTTTATCTTAAATACGATGCTATTGATATTTTTACGATTCCCCATGGAATCTGCTTTTCATCAATATTAGGGTTTGCAATATCTGCAATGCATCATTTAGCATTTGTTTTTAAAAAATCAGATTTTTCATTTCGTGGGTGTTGCACTTAAAGACTGTTTAAGCTACAGGACTTGTTATGTGCACATTTGTGATCGTAACTGACTGTCAAAGTATCAAGAAAACATCTTACTAAATTTAAGAACTTCAAACGTGACTTAATTTTTTTAAATTGAACACCCTGAATATTGTATACAGGGTGATTCTGAAATAAAGGGTATCCTTTTAATAGGTGATAAGTGAGGCTAAAAAAACACAAAAAATGAAGAAACGAAGTAGCTCTGTGAAAGTTGAAAATTTTCATAATTTTCCGAAATATTAAATACTGAAGCCACCTCTGGTTAGAAAAAGGAAAGTATTCTTTGTATTCTCGCCATCGGAGTAAAAAGTGAAAGTTAAGGAGATTTACGGTTGTTGTAAAACCATTGTAGTGCAAGAATGAAAATTTGCCAGACATGCCTATTTTCTTTGAACTAACGCAGGTGTAGTAGCACAATGAACAATAAATGCCATCATAAGCTACCCCCTGGACATTTTCAACTTTCCCTTCTTAAATCTGAAGTTGAGGAGATCAAAGAAATTGTGATATGTTTAACAGGCAGGGTTGTTGAAATGTATTAAGACAGTAAAAAGATAATAGCATAATTTATGTCACGAGCAATTAGACTCCAGTCTCGCAAGCAACATTTTAATCCCTTATTATTATTTAGTCGTTTGAATAGAAAACATTATGGAAGATACTACTAATTATCGCTTCTGTATTTAACTCAATTCCATAAAATCAACCAATTTTTATTTATAAAGCATAATGCTTATTGAAGTTTTTGGTTCTTCGGAATTTGACAGAAAAAAGTCACTAACAGTAAAATTTTAATATTTTTCCGTTTACAGATCGAAAAGTAAATGTTATAAACGTGTCCATAGGTTATTTATGGCATTGTAGAAACCAGAAAAACTATTATAAGCGTTTAAAGTGCGAGAAAGGTTTGATGTGTTTACCATGCTTTCGGCGAAATAGCGGTTCCTTTGTATGTATGTATTTTCTTGTATGGATTGTCTTTTTCTTTTACATTAAAGACTGTTTTATTTTCTTTTGGATGTGAAAATTAATCAAATAAAACAGTATCCTTTAAATAATAAATTAATTAATAATCAAATAGATAAATATATGTAATTATAACTTAAGATAGCTATAAATAATGAAATCTACTTCAACCCTAACAATAAATTTGACAATTTTCACCTGAGGATGATGTTCTTGCATCGAAACCGGTCGTGAAATAAAACTTAAAAACACCTTAAGGAAGTGCCATTTTTTCAATTATCTGAGAATAAAACTGTTTAAAATTATCAATAGCCTCAATGAATGGCAAAGACTCTGGACCGCTAACAAACAATGGAAACAACTTGACAACTCAACGCACCAACAGCTTAGACAAGATGACGCATAACGATTAGCAACGTTTGTAGCTTGAACTGTAGGGGGCCGCCCGGCTAAAATTTGTCTTGTGCGCATCGAAGGTCGCGTGTTACGAGATTTGGAAACTTCTACCTTGCCTCAATTTAAAGATCTCGGGTTTTTCAAGCCTAAGAATTCAACAGAAATTTAAGGAGAAAAGAAGAAAAGTTAAACACAACAAACTATGAATCAAGTCGTTCAAGAATGACGAACATAAGAAGTATCTGACGAGGGAATGGAGTTGCTGCAAAGATGGTTATTAAATATAGAGCCAAAATCCCTATAATGATTCACAAATTGATACGTGAGTTATGAAATTGTCAAAGAGATGCACAATGGCAATGTTGAACATTCTGCATAAAAAGTAATAGTCGGTGGATGGGAAACATGGATTATTAACAAAAAGATCTGCAAAAGAAAGTTAGAAATTTGGGAAAAAAATTCTTAGAGGAATTTATGGAGGTAAAAAGGTTGAACACGAGTGGCAAAAAAGCAAACAACCAAATGAATAAATCCATGAAGTATATGGAAAACTGATGATCATTCATATGGTTATTGGACTTTTTGGACCGGTCAAAAAGTTATGGATTTTTTCAGGCCATGTCAGGCTCGGCCAAGCCTGGAAATTTTAGTCCGTGCAGCTAACTTATCTTCCTACTGCATGTAATCCAAAACTGATTATATTTTACAACATTGGTCACCTAAGTAAGAATAAATACTGAGCTAGGACTTACTTCATAAGAAACAATAAATAGAATGATTTGCTTTTACACTTCTATAAGTTGGACCTTTGGTACATTAGGAGGATTTGCATTTTTAGGGACGTACTTTATAGTTTTTGCTCAGAATACATAGTTACCATCAGAATGATAAGCATCAATGAATTTATGCACTATTAGCAAGCACTGATCTCAATACACTTCTGCACTGATGGCTGGACCAGAAGAATATCTTAAGACGCTCTAGAATACCTTACTCAGAAATTGTATCCAGACCAAACTGTTTACATTTAAATTTAATGTTGTCTGGGATATTTTCTTTGTCTCTGCTGTAAAACTCATTATTTCCTGGTATGTTGTTACTTATGAAGGTGAAATACTTTTTTGTCATTCATAATGATTGATTTATTCGCTTTCAAAATATCTTTTTGCAGTTTTCCACACATTTTGGGGATTTCCGAGAGTTGTTTTAGGGCATACTTAGGCGCCTTTTGTCTTTTGTAATAATTAACATCACATCTTTTTTAATATATAATGTATACACCCCTGTGAAACATCAAACTTCCTCGCCAGTTTTTATTAGGAGACACCAATCTTGGTTCAGCATTCAAATAATAATATTTTTCTGTTCTCTGGTACTGAGATGTAATGGTCTTCCTGGTCTTGGTGTTTCATTAAATGGTATACCATTTTTCATACCGTTGAATGGTATTATAGATTGTCGATGTTGGAACATTGCTTTACCACATCACATTTTTTTTTATGTCCAAACATGTCATATATACGTTTGCACAAATCTTCACTTTTTTCATATTTACAAAATAATAACCACTTTAACTCGATAGAAACACGAAAAGACAGTGATAAACTTGTTCAGCACAGTTACAATGGCAGATTATTGTTTTTTATATTTTCCGGATATTTTTAGCCCAGCCGTTATACGGGAAAATAAAATTATTTGACAGAGGAAACAATGCTTTTTGAAGTTTTGTTCTAGCTTTATAAATAACAATTATGAACGAATTCGGTTTAAGTGTATTTTTGGGGCACTTGTAACGTTAGAATGTGTTGAATAATTAAGAGGAAAAGAGATATATTTTGTTCATCTTAGTTTTTGTAAAGTTATAAAGAATCGTTTTTAGAAGTTTCTTCTTTAACACGTTAAGCATGGGTGTAGAACGCCAAATGGTAGACCTCGCCGTCTCCAAGTCTTCAGGAACCATAGCACATTTTCAATACCACGCCGTGCTTAATGTGTTAATATATTTACATGGTGGTAACACTGATTGTTCTTTAAATATGTAGTTCAAATGAAATCTTTGTAGAAAGCATGGATATCCCAACATGATTTCGTCAAACTTTTCTATTGCCTTAGTGTTGCTGTAAGATCTAGCGACTTATAATAATATGGTTTTTCATAGGCAACATCATAAACAGAATTATGGAATATGTAAAGAAGACATATAATTGTAGTTAATTAAAAAATGACGTCATGTAACTAAAAAATTTATTCCAAGAGAGACCGTTACTATAAAATTTCTTCTGCAAATAATGATAAGGAGAAAAGGAAGTACATAGATTATATAAATATACTTTCGTTATTTAATTTACAGAGATATTTAAGATTGTAAATTTTGTTTTAGTCTTATCTTCTTACTTACCTGAAGGGATACTATTTACAAAAAAAAATTATGTGTAGTAAATAGATGTTTTATAAATTTAGCCAAATCAAAAAAGAAAAACTAATATGAACCAAAGTTTATAGTCTGAATCATGAGTAAAAAGAGCCTACTATGTTATTATTACTTGAGCTATCTACAGGTGGTTTTATTTATTTTAAATAAAAAGTAAAATATACAACAATCATATAATAAACAAAGAATTTTCCAATAAGCACATCAAAAAAAACCAAAAAAAACTTTGACATGATTTTTAAATTTGTTTTTAACCTTTCATAAATAAATTAGCAGTTCTTATATTAAGAACCACATCCTATATATGATATCTAAATTTACTCTAGAAATTTGGCAAAGAAAGTTCTTTCTCTATACCTTAATAACTTATTAAAATCAAAAATATTTTGTTTTACTATATTTCATCAGCATGTTTCAATAAAAAAAAATAATAAATTATAAGAAAATATTTTACAAAATATTAAGATTTTTACAACCCAACCCAGAATTTTCAATCAGAACTTGAAACATTTTCAAAAAATGCATGGGTATGTCCTTGATACACTTTTAAGAACGAAGTATATATATTATGCAGGTCAATTCAGCAAGGTTAGAAAAAAAAATTCTTTTAACACTAATATAACTTATCCTTTTCATTTTAAATTAATTTAACTTATTTTTATCGCCTCTACAAATGTTAAGCAAATATATGTACTTGATAAAAAAAATATATATTACTTTACGTAATAGATATATGAAACTCAATGTCATTATCAACGATTTTTAAACATTAGCGAGTTCTTAAATATCCTAAATATAAGGTCTAATGAATCACTGTTCAAAGTCTACGACAATGATTGTGAAATTCTTATACCTTTCAATCAACTTGCCAAATAATATTGACAATTAGTGTGAAATACAAGCAGGAAAAAAAACTACGTTAAAAAAATTTTATCCTATAATTTGAAGCTCTGTTGCAATTTAACATGCATAATAATTAGTCATTCAATTATAAAGCAGATCATTTCAACCATCATGATGTAATTTAGTAATTGTAAATCTAACAATAGCTTTAATTGTTACTTTTTAAAATTTTAACCTTGTCACTGTTTAAAACACAATTGTAACAAATGATGTAAAATACAAACTATAAAATTAACTTACCTATAAGTACAGCTCCGGCAATTTCAAAAATCGTAGCTAAAAGACATGCTTGATGGATAGTAAGTACTTTTGAACCAACACTTGTTCCAAAAGAGTTGGCTACATCATTGGCCCCAATACCGAAAGCTAACACAAAAGCAATTATAAAACCTACTACAATTAACCATAACACAGCAGAAGAATAAGGTTCCATAGTAATGGACGATGTTAAATCCAATGGTGATAAAAAAGTCACAAAAATGGGCAAAACGTTATTCTTTTTGGAGATTCATCTTGATAATGGTTTGGCTGCAATAAATAAGACAAATGAAGTTAGAGTTTGGAAGTTTCATTTTAAATAAGAGAATTACATGGAAAAAAGCTTAATAATGTGCAGGGTAATGTTCTAAAAATGATCTGATGATAGACATGTCATAAGTTATAAAAAGTCAACCTGCACTGTATTGATTCAGGTAGCCAAAAAAAACTATTTCAAGATATTAAAAGAAAATTTTTATTTTAATCAAAAGTTGTTGCAGAAAAATAAGTAAATAGGATGCACACCATTACAAACTATTTATTCAGTAAAATTATAAAAATCCAAAAATATCTTCTTTTATATTGATTCAAATTTGATGAAAGAAAGATTTGTATAAAGTTATAGTTTTCTCAATGCCAACAGAAAATAAATCAAGGACAATTTTTAATGCAGAACTTGATAACAGTTGTACATTACACAACACAATAACGCAATTAATTACTGCATGTATGCTTTTCTCAGAAATATAAATTCTACAATGACTATATTGGGATATTTTTATAATCAATTCTTTATGTTGAAGAAATAATATATCAAAGTTATTTTCGGTTCTTAAAGAACAAATGAAATTTAGAATTTTTTATTTTTATTCATTTTAATCAATAAAATTATTAACGCCACCTTCCAGTTATTTTAGTTCTAAATGATAATTTATGACTTACCTACTTAACATATCAACAGTTTCTGTTTTTTAATTTTTAAAAACCTTTTACATCAGTAAGATCTTAATTTACTAATTAAAAACATCTGGGAATGCAAAGCATAACCACAACAAACTCCGTTTTGTTACTTTTTTCAGACTTCGACAGCCATTTTGACCATGTTCCCGAGGTAATATCAAAAAACTAAAAGTACACGTTTGTCTTATTTTTTATGTAGAATACGATTCTAAAATAAAAAAAAATTTGAAAATTTTCCAATTTTCGGCCGCCATTTTGACCATGTTCCCGAAGAGTTATCAAAAAAACAAAGATACCATGTGGTCTTTAATTTCTGATACAGAATCTAAATCTGAAGTCAAAATTTCAGAATTTGACAAAACATGCGGACATACATACATACATACAGCCATACAGATAGACTAGACAAATTCAGTAACGATTCCTTCGGAGTTCGTTGAAAATCTAGTGATAATGAACACTATTTACTTTATATTTTAATACAATACATTAACATTTTGTTTTTAAAAATGTGTCTCCAATGACTCATGCAGCAAAGTCACCGAGATTCTTCCACTTCTTGAATGAAATTTCTGTTATTGCAAATCCTACCAAATTTATTACAGTTGGATTTAAAATTAAAGTTATTAAATTTCCTTGCGAGTCTCGCATTGGTTTGTATGCCGTTCTCTCAAAACTGTGCATCATATTATATTCAATTTAAAAATTTCTTAAAGAAAATTTAATTTCAATATGGCTTTGTGAGCTCAGGAAATTTGGTTGTTACAAAAAGTCTAGTTAATCTTAAAGTCCAACAAGTCTGATACAGAACCCAAAAGTTTGCTCTACCTAAAATTTTTGACAAACAAAAAACCGTGAAAAGCCACATGCCAAAGCCGGGATCTGGTCCAAACTGAATTTTTAGTTATAGCCACATAGAGACTTGGCCCATACAATGCCTCTATATTGCCTGATAGTTTCAGCAACAAAAATATCGTTTCAAAGATTTTTGGAACACCACTTCCTTTTGAGATGTACAGCCTTTGTTTTAGTTGCATCATATTTGAAAATCCTTTATCTCTACCAATCTTCACCAAAATCCTTTTTATAATATTCAGTCTGTCTCCTCAGACGCAACTATTTAACTTGAAAATTCTTAGCAGTAGCCTCATAAACTATTACCAGTCCTGCAGTATAAGCCATAAGCCTAGAAATCTTTGAAATGCCTCTGTTAGGGGAACATAAGTGTTTATAGTTGTTCAGTATGGTACAAATATTAAAAATCTGATGGTCATGGACTGAATATAACTTGCCCAAAAATATTTAAACAAGAGTAGTGGAAAACTTACTGAGCTTACACTATATGTACCACTACTTTGGCATAGCATAAAAAAGGGGTGAAGACTCTCTCTTAAGCCAGAAATGATAAAAAGAATTCTACAGAAAAAAGATAAAAATTTATCTTAGTCTAGTCTGAATTCAGTTTGGTGTAGTTTTTTGCCAGAAATATTTCTTTATATTGTGTCTAGTTTTTACCTTAATAATATCTACCTAAACCAGTCAAGATTTTTATATTTCATCTAAACGCCTAACATAAAACGGCGTTGCTATTAGATGGCGCCTTAATATTTTCATGCTGCTAATGTCATATTTGATTATGAGTATGAAGCGGGCAAGCATTAACTCTCATTATCCTCCACTGATGAGTCCAAACAAGGTCGAAACGATCGTCTGGAGGTATGTTAGTCAACGCTTGCACGAATTTTTATTTGTGGGAAAACATTATATTATGCATCTTGGGAATGTTTATCGTTTATTTACGATGCATATAATCCCACTATAAGTTGAGAACAACTTTGTTTCCTGTTTAGAAATATTTTTATTGAAAATATGTTTATTTAAAGGTAAAACAGGTTGCTGGTACCTCAAAAAAAAACGGAGCGACGTCCTTTTTCATGGATCCTCGATTACCGGAACGGTTTTTAGAAAGAGAGCGAGAGACGGGGCGGCGTTTGAAATTTTATAAGGGCACGTTTTTTGAGCAAAAATCTCAATGTTATTTTTATGTTCATACTAAATAAATTTCGCAAAAAAAAACCTCAACAGGTTATCCAGTTATACACTGATGTCTAAAGATACTTTTCAAAAGAATACCTATGGGGGATTATAAAAGTGGTATGAAGTAAAATTGCATTGACGTCATTGGTACTGAATCTTTAAATAAAAAAAGGACTACTTTAAACAATTTAAAATATTATAATTATTCTATTGACAATGAAAAATAACACTCTGCAACTACATATTAATTAACTCTTCCATGGAATTAATTTAAATATTTTGCATGTTTATATTTTCTTAGAATTTTTTACTGATGTATTTTCAGTTTATTGATATAAAGGATCTCTAAGACTTTAGGTTTAATTATAATAACAAGAAATGTAGTAGCACAAAGTAGTTTGTTATTTTAACTGGTGGTTCTGTGGTTACATATGTGGCAGATTAAAGTATCAAAATCACACAAATAACATTTCTAGAATAATCTTGAATTTTCCAAGAGGGTTACTGCACTTAGAAATATGTAAATTTTAAAATAAGGCTTTCAATTTAATTAAAAGAATTTATAAAAGTAAAAAATCTTCACATAGAAACATTTGTACACATAAATAAATATTGTAATGGATTTCCATTTTCAAGATTGTTCACTTTCTATAACTGGGGAAAAACTTTTTAAATTCAAAACAAATTAAAAAAAATCTATCATCAAATATAAAATGCATTTAAGATACTTATTTATATTAAAACAACAACGCAAATATTCATTTAGAAAATTTAAAAAGCATGCACTTACACACTGTTACATTATATAATTATACATATCAGCAATGATAATCAATGGTTGTTAATTTCTTTAAAGAAGCATATGTTAAAGTTAATTTATAAAGCATGCAGACATATAATGTACAAAATTACATGTTACATTAGTGATGTTCAAGAACTTCTAATTTAGGAATTTATTCTGCACAAAGTTTAAGGTCAAGTCATTAAAAGAATTCGTAAGCTGGCTAAAAAATTAAAAAGAAAAAATATAAAAGCCGTTATAAACTACATGTTTGAAAAATTCTATACCCACCTAGATTTACTTTTAAGAATTTTCCACTCAAAGTTTAAAAAACCAAAAGTTTCACCTATCAAAGTTTTCAAAATAAAATAATGATATCCACGTTAAATTAATTAATAAATTTTGAAAAACCATAATTTATTTTTAACACGATCGAATATTGCGAGTATTTGAATAAAATACCTTGTATACACCTCGAACACTACCAACAAACTGAGAAACTGATGATGACAAAATTCTAATGCTACACTTTGAATAGGGCTTCCCGTTTATTTAGTATTTCCAGGACTTTTGAGCACTTGCGCAATAAGAATTCTGGAATTCGTGATTTAGTAGAAATAATCTAAAGCAATTTAGAAATGTGCCAAAGGTTCATAAATGAATCATATTTTTCTGCTTAACGTATAATTTATTATTTGGCCAAGCTTTAAATTAAAATATGCTGAACGTAATATTTAATTGAAGTTAAATAAAAATTACCGGTATTTACGTATTTAAATTAATCTTTCGCGCGAAAAATTCAACAGATGTGTCCCAGTTAATTGTCGATATATCGATTAGTCTCAATAAAGCATACATTAAATGAACTCTCGGATAAACAACTTAACGGTTAGTTAATTTCTAATTTTCTTCTATATGATTTTATTTTATAAATTGCAGTAATAGTAGTGAAAATGGCAAGGGCAATTTATAAATCGATCGTGACCTATACAAACACGTGGTACAAATTAGTACGAATCTAAGATATTACACAATACCATGCAATAACTACTAACGATTACTTCTAATTATAATATTTATAAAGCAACCACTATGCTAACAAAGCAAATTATTAATTATTTAAGTATTTACTTGGGCAAATTTGCACTGTCGTCGAAGACTTTCGTCATAGTTTACGTACCGCCATGTTAATGACCGACAAATTAGCGCGTGCGCGAATACGTCAAACGAAGATTCTAATTTTAAAATATTCTAAAACATATGTTTACTTTTGCGTTTTATTTTTGTTTGTCGTTTTTAGTGTGGTGCACTTAATTTAAGTGCAACAGCACCTTAATGCAGCGTTTGAAAGAATCTATAAAAATTAAACTTCCCGCTAAAAATGCTCAAAATGTAACATGTATAACCACAGTCAGAGGCGTGTCGATCCGAAGTTGAAAGGGATGCATTTTAATAAATTTAATTATATTCATTTCGAGTATTTTCTCGTTAAATAAGATAAGAAAAACCAATTGCCTCTGAAGTGTTTTAAATGTTAAATCTCTTTCTAACGTCTATCAGTACCACGCTAATATTTGAATTAATTTTACTAATTTGAATATAGTCATCACTTTGAACATAAAAAAAAATGATATAATATTAGCGAAAGAACAAAATATTACGGGCAAAAATAGTTTATGACAAATATCATATACCACGTAACTACATTAAACAGCGAAACTGTTAAATAAAATGATGGATAAGAGGTAAAACGTAATGCATGTGAGATAATATTTTTTGCTTTATGTATTTAACTATTTGTAACGTTCATTAACCAATTCATATAAATAGATAATGCAACTATTACGAAAATATTGACTGTTTACATAATAAGATATTGCGCCGACTTCAAAAAGATTGTTAATTAATACTTGTGTAGGTGTATAGTTTAAGTTAATTAAGTCTAAAAGCAGATAGATCTAATAAAGTGAAAAATATTTTTTCTTTTTAGCGCTTAGTGTAGTATTTTTAATTTTGAAGGTGGTTTGATCTTTTTCTTTATCATTCAAATTATCTTACAGCACCATAGTCAAAAGTGTCAAATGCTCGTTGTAAAAGTTGTCGATACTTTTTTATACATTACCTTTGATATATTATTTACTTTAATTGGAACACTGATGTTAATTCTTTGTTAGTATTTAGTTTCTTTTATTTTTGCTGCAAACAAAAGAATATAAATTCAGCACATATTAGTACCAAGCGGCGCGGTGTGAATTAACGATAACGAGCTGTTACACATTGTATTCGAAAAGACCACAGGATTCAAATCTCCGAGTCTACTGTTCACTATTCTCCTTAAAAGGTTTTCCGTAGTTTTCCTTAACGGATTACCGTACAGTAATTTCCAAGAATTTGATTTTCTTATTATTCAATAGATTGACTAGGCTAATAAGCCTACGGCAGCGCATAAGAAATAATCTCCGTGCTGGATTCAATCGTCAAATTATTTCACATGCACATTATATGTAGCATAGGTATAGCCATAGGGTGCCCAATTATCTTATTCTTGTTCATACTTAACTTTTAGCTCTATGATCACATTGCAGAGTAATCAGGTTAATTTTCCTAGATATCTGAAAACATGAAAAACCACATTTACTTTTGTTGTCGATGCTCTTTTATTTGAAACCCAATTTTAACTTTTGTATTCAAATATTGTAGCGATAATTTTTACTTTTACAATATGAAAGAAATTTGATCCTATGCAACGTTTTATTAATCACATTATCATTGGGCTAGTTCTTATATACAGGGTGTAACAAAGATATGCGAAACTTGAAGATTCATTCTCATTA
Organism: Ignelater luminosus; assembly: GCA_011009095.1. Taxonomy (NCBI): domain Eukaryota; kingdom Metazoa; phylum Arthropoda; class Insecta; order Coleoptera; family Elateridae; genus Ignelater; species Ignelater luminosus. The sequence continues at coordinate 84,450 of VTPC01091286.1, forward strand.
AAATATAACAAGAAAGTTCCTGCAAAAGCATGTTCTTGTGTTGAAAAAGCAATAGCTCTTAAATGAATTTTAACTCAGGGAAATTCTAGGTAAACCCATTTTACGGAAAAACGACATACAAGCTTACAAGAAAAAACAATTAGAAGGATAAGTGAGATTTACCCTGTCGAGCATGGAAGTTTACAAACCAAGCGTAGCGAGGTCTGCAACCATGCGAGCTAGGGCAAGTCACTTTACTTCCCGTGTAGAAATAAACAATTCTATTGTAACCTCTTGCCATATACTACCTGTCATAATATTATTTGTTTCTTAAGGTGAATTTACCTAAATTTTTAATTTTGGTTTGTCAAGTACTGTAAATAAAATAAATTAAATTAATAAAAAATATAATATTAAATAGACACTTGACTGGCGAAAGAAAAAAACATAAAAAAGATGACAAACGAACTTTAGGATTTATATTGTTCTGCAAAGCAAAAAGGCCCTAACACGAGAAATAAACAAAATTGAATTTAGGGTACCACTGGACCTTTTGCACTAAAGTCTGTTTGTATGCCAAGCAAGAAAGCCCTGACTTTAAAAATAAGTGATGCAGATTAATTTTTAAGATTCCCTCTCTTATAGATTTAGACGCGCTATTAACTGGAGCAATAAAAAAATAGCGGTTCCATTTGATAAATGAAAGTTGGCGTTGTTTCCGGTTTGACAGAATGTTCTGAAGAGGGTTTCAATTTTTTGTTTGTAATCTAGAAAACGAATTGTATAGGAACACTTAATTTCAGTCTAACGGTTAATAGTCTTCAATAATCAAGTGCTAAACGGAACAGATTCTGCTTTTTATCTTAATTTCGTTATTACAAATTCTGTAGTTCAATTCTTATCCTTTTAGGATGACGTCATTATCTGGTAACGTTGTTCGTGTGAAATCAAAATAACCTTAAGAGCCCCAAGTTGATAAGAGAAGAGCAAATTGAGTTTACTGTCGTCATACAGCAAGATCGAAACAAAATTATCGCGGTCATCCATGCATTTAATGACGCGTGTCTGTTTCTAATCAAAATTTTTATGACATCTTCAAGAATTATGTCAATAAACTCATGGGTGACCGCGATAGACGTTTTTTTTTTGGTCTCGCTCTACTAATAGTACTATTTGAGATCTTCGTTAACCAACAGATGGCGTTTAGTTTTGTGATTTATTAGCGAACAATCCTTGTGTTCAGGAGCAACCAGCAGTTAGCAGCACTGTCGGTGAAAGATACTTGGACGATAGGCAACGAACAACGACAATTGTCCGCACGTCAACTAATCAGGAGTATTTTCATTGGTTCTGTCTGGTCGTGGACACAAGCATTTCTTTTTTCCATGACGGCAGCGCGTAAGCGTGATTTCCTGCTCCTAAACACAAGCAAAATAGTTCGAGCACCGTTGACAAAGTTAACGATAAATCTTCAGATCTAATGACTATAATTTTTTGATGTTATTGTGATGTTCTTCACTACTGCACTAGTTCTTCAATTTCCAGCAGATGTCGCCCACGTTGTACAAATTGATAGTTAATAAACGCCGTGCCTTGTCATCCCAAAAAGATAAAAATTCAACTATTATAGTACACTCTTTTTCGATAATACCTGTCAAAATGCTCGAAAGTTGGCAAAACATACAGTTACTTGGTTATTCTTGTTGTTATTTTCTAAAAAATAAAAAAACACACAAACTATACCTTGTCTTCTTTAGGAATCGTACGAGTTGTCGATTGAAGCAATAAAGCATCTCTAAGAATATAAAGCGTAACCACAACGAATTCCGTTTTGTTACTGAATTCGAGCAACAGTTTTAAAGAATTTTCAAATTCTGGCGGACATCTTAACCATGTTCTTGAGGCGATATCAAAAAACTAAAAGTATACGTATCTTTTATTTTTTGATGTAGAATATAATTCTAAAGTAAAAACGGTCATTGACCATGTTTCCCAAAAGATATCAAAAAACGAAGACACCACGTTGTCTTTGGTTTTTTATGTAGAATCCAAATCTGAAGTCAAAATTTCAAAATATAAAAAAAATGCGGACAGACAGACACATACACAGACTTCGCAAATTCAGTAACAACTGTTGGAGTTTGTTGAAAAGTAATGGTTCCAATTAAGTTCATTTTTGCAATCTACCCCGTATATTTTACATAAAGTGAGATACTGCCATGTTTAGTTTTTATAAAATTGTTGCTATAGGTTTAACAATTATAATAGTACTTATAAATTCTAAAAGTAAGATCAACGCTAATCTTGGAAGCTTCTCCCTTTTTTTTGGTTTATTCCCTTCACTTTCATATTCTACGCCACTGATCCTAGTAACTTGCGTTAGTAACTTTTACTTTAATTTCTACAATTAAAATATTACTAGTGTCAATGTCAAAGTTTATCAAAGGTGTTGGGTGTTTAATTAATCATATCCTTCGATAAATTAATAATGACATTAACAAATTCTAAGTGAAGGTTTACATTGTTTTTATTAGCATATTTGAATGAAGTGTAGTTTAGTAAACATTTCCTGTCTACGTATACGTTTGGCCTAGTTGCTTATTGTTATCCACTTGTAACCATATTGAAATAAAATCAAGTAAGGGTGTAACCTGATTTTTAATTTCTTTTATTTTTAAATTTTTGTTTTAGAATGGACGCAGTTGATTTGATAGCTAAGCGGATCTCAGCATTAGAGTTAGCAGTTTTTCCTAATGGAGAATATGTAAAGCCAAACGAGTCTCAACCAGAAATAACAGATTTACTTCTACAAACTCATTCGATGACTGTAACAGCATTGAGTTGTCGAGAAGTTGTTACATCTATTTTAAAACGAATGGAAACAATAAATGATTATTTACTACCAGATTGTTGTGATAATCAATTAGATATTCAGGATAAACATCAGTACATTCTTGAATTATATCCTGAAATGAAAAAGACTTTAAAATTATTAGAAGAATTTGAACAGTTAAAAGCATTTCTTGATTCTCCACCTATAAATAATATCCCAAGTTTAGTTGATCAATTAGAAAATTTAACACTCGATAATATAAATACATACCATGAATGCAAATCGCTTACTGATAAAATCTTAAGAGCTTTACAGCAGTACAGTGATATAACAATGTCTATTAAAATTCTCTTTGCTCAGTTAGAGCAGTCTATAACTAATATTGAAATTTCTCTGCAGCCTAAACCAGCAATAGATGAGTAATAAGAAAACTGTGTGTTCTAATTTATGAAACAATTCATATTTAAGAATTATATATTTAAATCAGTGTATTGGTTAAGTAAGAAAAAGAAATTTGCAAATTTTCTAGCAGTTACTAATTCAAATTACAACACAATTATAATGGAATAATCAAGTTATTAAGATAAATTGTTTTAGAAGTCTTCTGGTATTTTGTGTAAAATTATATAATCATTTTGCTCTTTATAATATTATACCTTAGTATCACATTCAGCTCTTTGAAACTACCTATGTCTATGCTTTCATTGCTTATAAAATAAAGAAGAGAAGAATTTACACATTTCTCACTTTTATTAATATAAATGAAATATAACTAATATAAAAACTAAACAACATTATTTCCAGTATTGTATTGCTAAATTATGTCTTGGGTATATGCACTTTCTGTGTTAAGGCAGGATCATAACCCATAGCCAGTGGTGTAATGACACTGTTACTGACACTTGACTGAACTTGGAGGGTTTTTCTGGACTTCCCAATGAAACACCAAGAGATTCTCCTCGGGGAGGAATGTTTCTTATTAAAAAAGAAATAAAATTAAATAATCATTCAATGCATGTATTTGTGACACAAATAAATAACTCTTAAATTGGCAGGTGACATCAATAAATCATCATTGTCAGAATTTTAAAGCTTAGAATATTATAATAGGCTTGATGTTTCATTCATTCATTTTAAATTTTATTTTTATAGGTATACAGTGTATATCCATGAATACCCTCCAATACAACACAGACTATTTCACATCGTGTTAATAGTTGTATTATAATAAATATATGTTGCAGAAATTAATTTATCATTAAATTATTCTTCTCTGTGAAAACCTAGCTAAAAATGACTTGATGAGCTTATCATACAAATTGTCATTTTAGAATAAAAAAGCATGTTCAGCAAACATCTTAAAACGTAGAGATTGAAAATATATTTTTATATAAAGTAATCTGATAAGCAAAGAGTTTGCTAAGCCTGCTAGTAACATAATTGGAACAAATGGTTGTCATTATGTATTCATTTTATTTTGCAAGGTAGAGATATAGATCATTTTATCAACTAAATATAAATTCGAAGCAATGGTGGAAATGCTGGAGAAGTCCATTTTTTTGTGGTATTCTTCTATTAGCATATCTTAACGTAAATTAGAAATATAAAAATTACTTCAATATAACATTTGGCTAAACTAGGAGTTTAATATTTGATTTGATACACATTCCTTTACATTCAAAATACTGAAAATGAAACTAATATCTAATCTTTTCTAATTTTTAAATGTGTGCATGTGGGGTGCTTTTATATAAAAATGTATGGTATTTATCAGAAATGAACATGAAATAATCAAAGCTTAACCTATCTGTTTTACATGTTCTATATACTCCAGTAAATTACATCACTCACTAGAAAAAGTTTATTGATACTTATGTATTAAGTTATTAGTTAACGTAATTGCTTTTGGTATAATTTAATGTGAAGATATTTATGCATATATCTGATTAATTTATTAGTCTCTAAAGTGTACCCATTGTATGTTTCTCTAGAAATGTTTAAAAGATGTAGTGCTGCTTCTTTATTTGTGGTATTTCAGATAATTTTAATTATAGTACGTGTAATATTTCATAATATATGTAATGAATGCGACAAATATTGTTTTACTTTGTTTACCCTAATTTTCTAAGTTCTCAGTATTTGAGATGTGCTATTTCATTAAGATCTCCTGCAAGGAAATATTTTATAACTGCAACTTTTAAAACTAAATTCCTCAATTAAAAATTGAAACTCAGTTGTTAATATCTTTTTTCTTGCTCTTATTACAGTTTCGTTTAAATTTTTTTGTACCTCTGTCCACTATTACTAGTTTTGTATGCACTGTAATAATCCAGAAACACTTTGTTTGCCAACCTAGGCCAGCAAAGATGACATTTAAAGAAACTACTGAATTACATCTATGAAATGAAAGGAAACATGATGTGTTGATTTCCAAATTCAGATATTAACAGGTTATGTTTTAGTGAATTAATTTTATTTAACAAAATTGGCACAAAAAATCTTGTGTATTACATGCCCAGAAAATTCCAAATATGTCTAAATATATGGGCTGTCTCATTAAAAAATTAGAAGTTATCTTACTTCAGTTTGGCCCTGAAGGCTATCTGACATGATACTAAATTTAGTACAGAATTCATATTAAAAATCCTTTTAACATAAATTTTGTACTAAATTGAGCATCGCGTCAGATGGCCTTTAGAATCAAGTTTAGTATTTAAAAATGCACCCAACATGTCATCCTTAATAATGCTATTTTCTCATGTTTTGTGCTAGGTTTGAATTTAATATCAAATTTTATTTTATTTGAAGAGAGCCATTTAAAAGGGATTGGATATTTACAAACAGCTCTGATTAGAATTTTGGTTTAGTAAAATTCAGATTTGAAACAATTTAGAATTCTTTTTCACGCGAAATTATTTGATTTGAATCCGCGGTCTTTACAGTTTTCAGTGATACCAACTGCAGCTCCAGTTTTATTTAGTTGAGCAGTGTTGCAAGATGTACACTGTTTATAATTTAACACTAGCTGAGGTTTGTCCGCTAGTGTGTTTGGTTATTTTGAAGATTATATTGGGGAGCTATGACATAAAGCAGTCTTGAACTGCGACCCCAAATTAACAAGTTGTTAGGTTACATTCTTGATAGATAAGTAGTAGTTTACAACTTTGCTGCGTATGAGTATGCACCATTACGATTTCTAGGTTATGTTGGTGGTGTAAATTTTACACTTCCCTAGAAGAAGAAGAATAGGCAGTTCAGAAACACAAGTGAACAAACCTGCTATTAAGAAGTAGGAAATTATACTAGTATATTACTGCTAAGATGAAATCTTTGGCTAATGCTTTGTGCAAATACATAAAAAGCATGTGTTAATTACTGGCATCTGATTTGCATTTAATTTGGTACAATCGCGACCATTAAAGATTAAACATTTGTAACGTGAAATAGCTTAGACTGTAAGCAGAGGCTTGGATTAACACAATATAATAACATACTAAGTGTTTCTGAAAACTAAACGTATAAAATTCGTCTATATGTTCAAAAATAAATATTCATTAATTTTGTAAATTCTGTAAAATTAACATCGTGTTGCCAACAGCGTAGTAGTTTAATTAACCGGGATAATTCCTAAGACCATAGTTCTCTCACGAGAAACCTACATGATGTCTGCTAGGATTTCTTCATTCCTAAACTTTATATTCGTAGCTCAATACAAAATTTAACTTCAGAATATCTTATTCACTAAAAAAGAAACATAATAAGGAGGGCCAGCGCAAGAGTGTCGGCAAGCAGAGGGACGTCAAACTCGAGTGATTAATTAGATGTGTTTTGTCGCCGATGACAAATCTAAATAATTTACGTCATAAAGACATCGTCTCTGTTTTCTATTTTTACATACTTAAATATTTACTGATTATAAAAATTTCAGTTTCTAGGATGACATCAAAAATTAAATAACGCCCTTTTTCAAGTCTTGACATGAGGTCTTTCAACTGTGACGTTTTGACGTCTTTTTAAACGTGAATGTGACTTAACTGGTAACTAATAAATCGAGCGAATTAGACTTTAGTTTGCCTACCAGAGTATTTGGCTTTGTGGCAGAATTTTTTAAGGCATTTTCATATAGTAAACAGGGTGATGTGTGGTGCGTTTAATATCAGTTTCGATTGCCTTATTGGTTATGGTGCAGCGCCTAGTCACCTTTGCTTTATTTGCACTTCTTTGCGCCGGTCCTAATAATAAGAAACCTAATAGTAGCAGTCGCACGGCAATACATACAAAAATTTCGAGAAGTTTGACGTTCAAGAGAATACAGTGCTATCAAGATTGTTTGTTCTGATTTTACACTACTTTCCACTGGTATAATATCAATATTTGCGTCTAGTTTTCAATGTGAAGTTAGCGACATATGGTATGTTACAAGATTTCTATATTATTGTTCTATCTAATGTGTGTTTTACCGAGTTCATTGTTGTGCATTGTTAATTATTAATTCAGTTGTGTCATTATTGTCATTGTTTTTAATTGTTGTAATTCTAACCCTCATGTAGTAGGAACGTTATTTTTCAAAGTTGTAGTGCAAACACGAGAGCGGCACGGACAAACATTCTCGATAGCACTGTATAAAAACCTGTCCTTGAAGCAGAAAAGAATGCCTTTCATTCTCCTTCTTTTGTCTTCATACTGCGTTGGTAAGGTACCTTAAACATGGCTGCGCCGCCGCGCTGGGTTCAATCGCTTGCCTGTGTTTGCCTTACCATGTTTCACACTTTACATGTATTGGCCTAAGGGTGCCCACTTGCTTTAATCCGACCCTGTCTTTGCTCAAGTATCGAGTATTACCAGTTAATTATAATCTCTTTTTTTTAGTTATACATTATATTCAAAGTCTGGGTTGCTAGTTAATTCACTAATTCGTTGATTTCCAAATCTTTGTATCTTTTTTACTTTTTATAAAAATAGCTACTACTGGCAACAATGTACTTGTATTTTTTTTATACATCTGCTTGATCGGTTAATGCCTCAATTGATGTTGTTTGACAGGTTTGACAAGAAAAGTTTAATAAGAAAGCATTTCCTAATGTTAATTTTATAATCTTTACAAGAAAAGTTAGTTGTAAATGATTGCTAAAAATGGCATTTCTTTGTCCTGTAAGAATACGTCGAGGGAAAAAGAAAAAATGTAAGAATATGCTTAAAACTGCTTAATAAAATTATTTTGAATTTTATTCTGCTAAAATGGGTTATATACAGTTAGGTATTTAAGATCAGTATTTACTTTTTTTTCCTTTAAATATTTTTTAAATTAGAATGTTTTCACTAGAATCTTCCAAATTAAAGAAAGCTAAAAGTTGATTGATGCTAGAGAGTAATGTACTTATTTGTTTTTTCTAGCAGTAGGTGCCGATGGGGACAAGGAACTAATGAGAACGGGATCAGGACTTACTCCTGGAATGGGCCGCATTACAGGTTCAGCTAGTATAGAAACGTTAGTTCGTGTTGGAATAGAGAAAGAACATGGACTTTCACCAGATAGTAAAATGGTGGTGTTACATGATTTTACACCTTGTGTTGATGATGAACTAGAAGTAAAACGAGGACAAATTGTTAATATTTTATACAGGGAAAATGATTGGGTTTATGTTATTGCTATGGACTCTCGTCAAGAAGGTTTTATTCCGCATTCGTATTGTACACCATACAATAGCCATTTAGCAGAGTTAGCGATCAAAAAGAAATTACCACGAAATGGACAACCTGCCCCATCAGATCAAGCTGAATCTAGTCATGAAACGTAAATACAAAGCTTTTTATATGATTCATATTTTTATATTCATTTTTGTGCGCTTTTAGTGATATTGTGGGTGTTGACACCAGTGACTGTGATTCATTAGGAAAGAAACAAGCGGCAGTTGCTGGATCTCCTGTCAGTTTACATTCAGAACCTGATATGCTCCCTTTTTCTAAAGATCCTTCAGGTCGTTACATTGTACTTTATACATTTATAGCTAGGGATGAAAATGATGTATCTGTTGAAAGGGGAGAATTTGTTACTGTTTTAAACAGAGAAGATCCCGATTGGTATTGGATTGTGAGAAGTGATGGGCAGGAGGGTTTTATTCCATCAGGTTTTGTGTATCCGGCAGATAATGTGATACAAGGTAAGTAAAATAAACCACAATTGGTACTGGAAATGATTGTGTGATTAATTTTCAGGCCACTTAAATGCAGCAACTAATCAAAACATGAATGGTACATTTACCACGCAAAATAATACACATCACATAAATTCTTCAAGTGCTGATGATTTACGTTATCATGGTACTGAACTTGTAATGCTTTATGATTATAAAGCTCAAGCACCAGATGATTTGTCTGTAAGACGAGGTGATTGGATATATGCTGATCTCACTAATCAAACAGTAGATGGATGGTTGTGGGCATATGCACCTAAGACACGTAAATATGGTTTTATACCAAAGGCATATGCAAGGCCACCTGCTATGACCAGCCTGTAGTAATTGTTGCGATTTAATTGGATATTGTTTAAAACATTCCGTCCATTATGTTTATTTCTAATTTTCTTTTTCATAACATTTAAAAGTATTAGGCTGTGTACCACTTTTCATAAAAGAACTTAATTGAACAGAAAGTAGAAAGGTGAAATACAATAAATTATTATCTGAACATAAAGCACATAAGACTATAAGAAATTGAATGTTAAATAATATGATTTGTTAAACCTAATTGAAGAAAGATATTAATAACAAAACCCAGTATATTTCACTCAATATAACCTCAATTTATTAGCCAGGTACATGTTTTTATTGTACTTACTATTAACATGAAATTCTACATGGTAACAGTGAACAAAATAAAATTTATTTTGTTATTTATGCCTTATTCGAGTAAAACTAAGAATACAATGACTCATTGGTATGCAAACATAGTCAACTACCTTCTACTAATTTTCAGATTCATATCTGACTATATCTGTATGTTATTCTTTTAATATGACTCTCCTTTAGTTTCTTATATCAAATCCTGTTGTGCCATAATATGTGATACAAGGAGAGTAATTAGAAAATTCATTAGTGGACAGGCAATATATAGTCGAGTGCTGGTTAAATATCTAAAAATTAAGCAAAGTAAATAGCAGGTAAGTGTGGGCCCATTTATAGAGCAAAATTGCAATGATCAAAAAACAGCATTGATTTTCCCATGAGGTTATAAAATAAAACGTTCTCACTTTATTGTTTGAGAGATATTTAATATTAATATTGATGACTTAAATAATACAAAAAAAATATTACTCTTTATAGTTTTATGTGTTCTATGTTCTATTCTAGGCGTGATATTCATAATTGTACTCATAATTTTTGACTGATTTAGAAATATACTGATATTTACTACATTTGATTAAAAATACTTACCTATACATTTTAAGGATTGGAAATATTTGTGATTAAAAACCAAATTTGGTACACCATGATTTCTAATATTAACAAAAGTATGCTATGGGTCAAAAACAACAACAAAAACAGAACTTAGAGCCCTGAGGTAAAATTAAACTTTTGGAACCTCTTATCCCATATAAATATAGGAGTAAGAAATTTAATCCTTGAGCTGAGGCGGTTGCCTCACTGGCTGGATGCTTGAAGCCAGCCCTCATTAGAGATTATTGGCTTCTGGCACATCTCATTTAATTTGGTAAAGAAAAGATTTATAAAAATTCTTTCAAACCATTTGCAAAAAATAAAATCTTATTAAAAATGTTTTACTATACAAGGTGGTCCAAAAAATGTGGCGAGGATTATGTAAGTTTGTAATTAACAAGTTTACGTTACTTCCCATATATATCTTTATATTGCCAAATAGGGTTGTTTCGTAATTTTTTTTATTTCACAATCTGAAAGTATATGGTAAAAATAGTAAAAATCCAAAATATTAGATTTTTTGAATACCTCGTTTAGGTTTAAATAAATTAAAAAGAATTCAGGGGGGCATATACTCTTTCTTGCTCTCGCTTATGGGACAGCTTGTTACCCGTCATTACATCATCCGCGGTGATGTCATAATTCATTTAGAATAATTGCACATTCTTTTTTAAATATCTTTTGTAGTATTGATTCTACAAACTTCAAATTTTCACAGAGCATTATTGATATAAAATATTTTCTAAAAACGTATAAAGATTGCATATAAAAATTTCATTAAAAAACTCGAATGGTTCAGTAGACAAATATGAGCCCTGTGTCAAAAGTATTTGCCTAGGTACATTTGATTAACCTGTTAATGTAATTTACTGTCATATCATCTTACTTGATAAAACCTACAACCCAATTTTGATACTGTCAAAGTTATTTCCTCAACAGAAGCAAGCATTTCTGTCATTTTTAACAATTTTAACCTTTTAAAGAATTTTGTTTATATTGAAATGTGTTACATTCTTGTTGTATTTTAGTTTGTATTGTTTTAACATTTTTTTGTGTCACAGTGTATACTATTAAAGTTACAAACTTGATTTATCTGACTACACTGATCCAACAAAATTACTCAAAATTTCCATAAATTATCAAATTACCAGTAATTCTACAGTTTCTGAACACCATGTGCCTTGGAAAAGGTGGGTTTCTGATGTTTGTGGATTTTTTTTTGTTTTTGGTAAGGAACATGTTCTGAAACTTACTACACTTCATTTTGTAACATCTTGTATGTCCTATCCAAATATTTATTACTTTGTTGCAGTTTTGGGCCATCTTGTATATTATAAAATGAATAAATTTGATTTTAAGATAAAAGTAGTACAAAAATCTCTTTAAGCTCATGATAAATATGTAATATAAATACTACTTTGATTTATATTTTGTAGTAATAATAATTAATCAAGTGTAATAAATTATTCAGATAATCAGTATTTGAAGAATCTAGGCAGGTATTAGGTAAAAATTCTTAATTTGTAAACTGATAAAATCATGTCATAAAACATTGATTATGTCATTCATATATTCTTATAGCATTGTAAATAAAGGAGATGCTACGGCAAAATCAACATGAATATAGAAAAGCTTGGTAAAGATGGGCAGATAAATCAACTAAACTATTTAAATAATATTGAAACAAATAAAATAAATTTTATACTTGCAAAATAAAATCGATGATGATGATAATACGCACAATGTATTAAAATCTTTTCTAATATTGTAGAAGTATAGATTTGATAATCATAAAGAATCGTCGTCTTGATTCTTTTTATATATTGTGTTTTTAAAATTTTTATTATAGAAATAGCTTTTATGTAAATAAATTACTGCAGATATACTAAAATACATATTAATTTACAAAGGGGTAGTTAAAATAAGGTTGCTAATTAAAATGTAAATTATTGAAATGGGAATGGTTGGAATGCGATATAGATTTTATTTTATTAAGAAAGAAACGAGCATTTAATTATACATACAGCTTTAATACAATCATATAATGTTTTACATGAAACAGCATATTACAAGAAATTACAAAAGTAATATAATAATCTGTTCATTCATTCTTCATATTTGTACTTTACAGAATATGTGAAATAGTACAGACTGAAATTTAAAAATAACTTATTTTAAGTGCCTTCAATTAATGTATTAATTTTATTTTTTATGAGAATATTTACATACAAATTAATTATAATTAAGTCTAAAAATGTTGTACTATTTTTTATATTATTTATTATGCAATAAAATTAAATTTTTGTAATTTTTGTTATTTAATTAACTACTAATCATAGAGATTGCGGACAATAGGACAACAATAAAACAAGAAATAAGATAATGCAGATGTTTTAAAGGCAAGCAGATGGTGAGTAATGAAATATACTTTAAGGATTTTAAGTAGCAAATAGTTAACAGTATCAAGTGCTCTAAAGTCTAGACGCAGTGATTCTCAACCATTGTGCCGCGAGATTTTTGAAATGTGCCGCCACTACGACACCCATAAATAAGCGACGTCAGACAAGTAGTTCGATTGGTTCTACCTTCGTAGCGGGGACTGACTGAACCAATGCGCATGACTATTACAGTTCTGGACTGGTTCTAGATTTAACCCAAACAAAGCTATACACTAGTTTAGTAAAATTCTTTTAAATCTATCTTATCGTTAGTGTGCCGCCAAATTTTTAAATTATTTAAAGTGTACCGTGACGAAAAAAAGGTTGAAAATCAGTGGTCTAGAGCAAAGATTTGTAAACAGACTAACCACAGAAAATATAAAGATATGCTTTCTCCGTGATATCCTGATATGGAATCTCTTGCAAGGGTTATGCCACTTTGTAGAAAAATCTGAATTCTCTGTTTGCATCTTTCACTGTTTTGATTAAGGAAATGCTGTTTTTGTTTTTGCAATCTTAAATTTTTTTGTTCCGATTAAGGTATACCCAGAATGACTACTAACATTCTGTCCAAAAAGTCGTAAAACAGTATGTGGCTAAAGTGCAGAATCCAGGGCCATAGTAATTTTTGAAATTAAATTAGGAAAATATGCATAGTATGCTCAGAAAAAAAAACTAAGAAGACCATGATTTATCTTTGAAGTGCCAAGTCATATCGAATTCTTAAACTACACATTGTCAATTGTCAAATTTTTAAGTTTAATTGTCATTTGGTTTTTTGATATTATCTAAATTATCAATTAATCTAAATAAACAGCTGTCAGTTTATGATAAAACCGAGAAAACTCAATAATATTATTTTACATGAAGCTTCACAAAGTTTTGTTAAAGAAAATAAAAAGTTGCCAGTTTTTTTATAATATTAATTATAAAGCAGTTAAAATTAAGGTTATAATATATTTAAATATAAATATGTGATCTGAGACAAACATTATTAAAAATATTATGACCTACTTGAGGTGTTTTCTTCCGAACATACTGTATAAAGTATACCTATGTTGTTGGTAAATATAGTATTACCTGGTATTACTGAAGCGCTTAAGAAGGAACTAAAAGGAACTGACTTGATTGCATCAATTTTGGCGGCAGTGGACTAGATGTGACGATAACAGGTACCTATTAAGCAAAGTAAAGCAAAGCCTTTATGATAAGAGCCAAATGTCTATTATTATTTTCGAATTGCATTAAAAAAGTAAAGTGATAAAAGCTATCGATGATGTGTTTATAATAAGAGTAGGCTCTGGTGTTTTCTGTCAGTACTTCGACATTTCAAAATGAATTTGTATCCAGTTCAACAGAGAATATTTTCCGGAAACATTAATTTCAAGCGGCGGAGATTTGCGGAATATAATGTTTTTGAAATCACATGTAGAGTTTTTTATACATTATACAGGGTGATTTATAATGAGTGTAACAAACTTTGACAACTAGTTGTGGAAGTTATTTTGAACAAAAAATGTCATATAAACCTGGATCCTATTTCACTTAGGACATTTTTTGTTCAAAATAACTTCCACAACTAGTTGTAAAAGTTTGTTACACTCATTATAAATCACCTTGTATAGCATGTATAAAGAACTCTACATGTGATTTCAAAAAAAAAATATAGAGTATATTATATTCCGTTCAGAATGTTTCTGGGTCGTAGCAGGCCATGCTTTCATTTTGTTAGGTTGAAAGTGTTTTCTTTTTTTTTTTAAAATTGTCGTACCTGCGGCTGCATTTGATGCTGTTGGACGATCAAAAATCTTGCATAAACGTTTAGTAGCGAATAGTTTTGTTTTGTTAAAAAGAAATCAAGTTTTCCTTATATTTACAGTTACCAAAACAAGACAACAGCGAGAGGTTAAACCATCATAAAATCATAACCTTAAAGCACATTAAGTATCAAAAAGATTTTACAAGCTGAGTTAATAGATAAACATCCCGGTTTAAATAGTCAAACTATCATTCTTCCATAGCCATATACGACCCAGAAACATCGTGAACGCTGTACATGTATAGAGGATGAAATTTGCAGAATACCAAAACTAATGTAATAATATAATAATGTTGCATAGTGCAGTGGATAATCGTTACAGCCAATAGTAAAACTCCCATCTTGTTTGAATATTATTATGTTATTGTGAATTAAGTACTTTTTGTTAAAGTTTCAAAATGATAATAGACATTTTTTGATTTCACCATGGTCTAGAGAACACAAGCACAGATTACATACCTTTACAAGATGCGAAAGTAAGCGTTTCTCGCCGAGACGAGATTTTACAGCGAATGACACTAGGTGGTATTTCTGTTAACCTCATTCTATGCCTATGTTTGTTCTGTGCTTGTGCGTTCTAGAAAATTACTTATTAAAAGATTTTTAAAAATTAAAAGTGGTTATTTATAATCATCGAGAAATATTCTTAATTGCAAAATGGTTTAATTGCTAAACGGTTTAAATTTCCCGCTCAAGAACACTACCAATTTAATGGCTGACCTATTCGAAGGTTCGTAATCTGAACCAGGGATGTTGCGGATATTCGCATCCGCATCCGCAATTGCGGAGCTTCCGCATCGATTTGAACATCTGCATCCGCATCTATATTCAAATTTATCAATGCGAATGTTCATGCGGATGCAGATGTAGCGCAGGTCGCGACAGGAAAGAAATTGGGCGGGGCCGGCGAGTGGCGCGCGCCGGCGGCACGTGCTGATTGACCAATAAGAGCGGAGATTTCGGCGACAAGATCCGACGCGTTTGTTATTGTTTATCATTTGTTTTTCGTAACTTAATCATAGCGTTATTGAGCCTGCGCTTATCGTATGAATGTTTCAGTTATTCAGTGTTGTGCCTTTTGAGTGTTGTGATTTTGTGTTAAGCGAGTTTAATAAAAAAGTAAATTTACAATGTCGCCACCGACTACAAGTGAAATTTGAACTTATTTTAAACCAGATGAAAATGACCAATCTAAGGCTCATTGTAAAATATGCAATAAAACCTACTCTCGCAAGGGTCGTACGACAACGTCTTTGAAAAATCATTTAAAATGGATGCATCCAGAAGAGTTTAATTTGTTTGAAAGCTCGAATAAAGAAAAACAATTCCAGAAGATAAAAGCTGACGCAGGTAAATTTCATTAAAAATATTATTTTTTATTTTATTTCTGCACCCATATACCAAATGTTTTAAAAAAAAATCTTAAGGTCCGCATCTGCATCCGCACCCGCGGATGTGAGGCTTCAAAATTCCGCATCCGCATCCGTATCCGCGGTTGTCAAAAAATCTGCATCCGCAACATCCCTGATCTGAACCCTTCAACATCAAAGGTGCCGCCACAAATCTTCGCATCTTGTAAAGGTATGTAATCTGTGACACAAGTATAATAGTATGTGTGTCCAAGATTGGAGGCTCACCATTGATCTTGGGATCTTGAAAATTATAAAAAAGACAGAGTCGCTAAATTGGGAAAAAGTTGCAAATTTTAAAGACCCGTCTATTACCGTTTTTGTTTGTTCAAAATTATTTATGATTTTCTAGATATTTACTAGAAACGGAATTTTCAAACTCAAAGCCAAATTTACCTCCTTTTTAACGATTTAGTGAATGGAGGGTTTTTGTAATTGACAGAACTGCTGCTTTACTCTAAATAATTCTTGATGAGTCAAGTCAAAAGGTATAAGTTGATTACGATTTCATTGATATGAAAGAAAGTCTCATTAGTTAAACAACATTTTATGTAGATTTAACTTTAAATATCCATACCCAACTTTTAAAAGAATCAGAGTTCAGCAAAACGCCATTAACGAAAGATGTTTGTTTCGTTTTGAGGAGTCTATACCCTATTTGGGAAAAACGAGGGTCCGTAAATAATAGTATGCTGTGAAACCTAGGTCCTCCTATACGTTTCATTCATTGAGTGGGCTCACAAATGCAGCTAAGGCAGAAACATACTTTATTCTACTACTAGAAAAACTGAAATTATGTGCATACAACATTAGCACTGCTACCTTCAATTTGAATTTAAATAAATAGTAAGTAATTCGTTATTATTATTTAAAAATAAACTTGCAAGTGACAGTTTGCTGACCTTCAAAACGTATCAAAATCACATTCAAAACAACCGTCAGAGCAATCAGTTTTTAAGAATTCTTCGATTTCTAACTAAAATGATTATAAAATAATAAAAATAACATTGCTTACGTTAATCTAACCTTAATTCTTGGGCTCACAAATGGCTACTAATAGAAAGACTTACCTATCGCAGCACACTTAATATTTACGGACTTTGGAGAAAAACATGATCGTTGCGGCATCTATTGGAATCTGAAAAACTAGTATGAGAATGAACACACTGTTTCCATAACATGAAGCACATCATTAGAAACAGTCCTAAATGTTGTAAATGATCAGTTTGCAGATTTACAGCCAGTGCTGGCAACATTTGTTGTAGCCGATATTTACCCTTTTCTGTAATTTTGATACATTTTGAGTGTTGGTTGATGATTTTTGTCCATAAGCTTGTCGGTATTGTTTTGAAACACCTCATGTATCTTTATTAAATCTTCTACTAAACAGACTAACAGTTTCATTATTTTGGGAATCTCCATTCGATCTAGCAAAAAATATTATTGTTGTAAATGCGTATGTTTGTCTTTCTGAAACTTAATGTTTAAATGTCGGAACTTATTATTCTTATCTTCCTTTTCATTTGGCCCTACGTCTTGGATCATCCAGTATACAGTACAGCAACAGGTAGTTGCTTTTGCTTGCTTACGACATTTGATCTTTATACACTGAGAACAAACAAATTGGATATGATTAAGATTATTTTTTTTTAAACTCAGGCAGTTGCAGGTAAGCAGAACGGATTCAAGCATAAGCTTGTATGATTTTTCTTACTCAAATGACCTTTTGCTATTTTTGCATGTATTTCCTGCAAAGCAGCGTGTATACTAGGTAGGTAGGTACTATCCAAATATTCAAAAAATCGATTGTGTTATTTTTCTGATTTTATTGAATCAATTTTCAAAACGCTTGATGCTTTCAAAAGCTTTTGATTATGCAATTTCGATTTTCTTAATTCCTAAAGGGCAAATAAAAAATTATCAAAAAGCTATGTACCAAGATATTGAGGTGTAGAAATGAAAATTCTGAGCATCAGATAATTCAGCTTTGGGGGCCAAATTTTCCCACCCTTGCCTTAAATCCTAGTAGGATTGTCTGGGCTTTATGTCAGGTGCTTGAGCCTTAAAACATTTTTGATGTTTGCATTACTGAATTATTTGTTATTAGTAAATGGAAAGTGAAACGAGAACACTATAGTTAAGAGATCTTTGCATAGGGTATTGTGCTTTGCGTTAGGAAAGGTAGATTATATAATTTGTTTTGGCTTGTGTTAATTAACATCCTAATTTAGCTCGAGAAAACATTTTTCTATAACATGAAAATTTATTTTTGGACCCTTTTCACATCGTATAAAAATATTATCTATAAGTACAATGTTTAGAAAAAGCTACATTTATAACAATTAAAATTATGAATCTACAAACTAATCTTCCTATAAAATAATATTCAATATTTATTTAATTTTATAAGATCGATAAAAGTCCATCAGAATCTTCCAAGCTCGTGGGCTCATAAATCCATCAGGTGGATTTTCTCCGTTTTTGGCAAGAGCTAAAAGTGAAAACAAAAATATTTTAAACAGAAATAAAACGTTTATCGTGCTAACATTAATATTTACTTCTCATTCTTGTTCCAGAAATAAAATCAAAATCATCCTTCCTGGAAGGATCGAAAATATTCATACATTTCGATTTCGTATCGTAGGCTGCCACACGGAAGGGAATAATTTCTAAAGAACTCAAACCGGGTGCCATTTCTAATACTTGCGCTCCATGAGTGGCATCGTATAAGTTTCCATCTACAGTACCTTTATTTCCAAGAGGATGTGGCATACCTGCAGGATCACGTCCAACGATGTAGTAATTTGCGCCTGCACACATTCGAGCTTTTGCATGCCATTGCACCTAAAGATTAAAAATGAGAATAACAATTAAGGAGCATGTTTGGTTATTTCATACTTCTGTAGGACCCGCATACATCATCGGACTGGGAAATATAGCCAATACGGTATTGCTTTTATCTAAGACTCCATCATCAAGTACTGCCTTATGTTGCTTCATACGTGTTGGCAATGGAACATCATCATCTTTAGTCCAACCACCAAGGGGGTGTAAAAGTAGAACGGGTTTCTTAAAACCTCTTTGTTTTAATTGTTTTTCGGTGTCGGTCATTAATAGGGCATGCCCATTATGAATTGGATTACGTAACTTGAGGAATGTATAGAAATATTAGTCATAAAATATAAAATGCCTGACATGTTTTATTCTACCTGAAAGGCAAATACTGCATCGGCTCCCATCTTTTTGAATTTAGATCTTAGCTCTTTGGGTGTTAAACGGTATTCATCTAAACCATCTTTCCATGTAATACGTTGCAGAACTTCTAAGTTTCCACCAACTAACCAATCTCCAGATTCATAGATCATCTTTGATAGAAGATAAGTTATTCAAAATAGATTCATACGAGCAATAACACATTTATAGTATATTTTTACCTTTACGTATGGATGGTCCTTATGGGTTGTACCAAACTGTCTAGCTACTCTTTCTTCTTTTCGATGATAAAAGAATTCTGGTTGGTATAAAATTGCGTAGCAAGTCCCATTATGACACAACGAAATAGCGCTATTGTCTTCTAACCTTTCTTTATCTTCTGAAGATAAAGGTAGCACAATTGGGATGCTTTGATTAATTGTACCTTCATCCGTCATTAAGCAGTTAAAATGCAATACCTACAATTTATTGTTTATTAGTTTATTAAAAAGAAATACAATAACGTGAGAAAGAATACCTGTAAATATTCTTTTTCCCTCATAAAGCCTTTTAGTGGTGTAGCCCACCCTTCGCTCAATACTTGAATCCATTGTAAATCTAAAGTTGAAATATCTAATTTTGGTAGAATTTTTGCCTTTTCTTTCATTAATTCTAATCTATTTTCAGAAACAAATAATTCATGTACCTCTTCGCCATTTCTTAGGCTAGGTATGACATTCTAAAAAACAAAATCACTACACTTCTATTAGCATAAGAATATCATAAAACATCCATACATTTTCTCTCAGCATTTCTACAACCTGTTGAACGCATTCTTCAATTGTAGAATTTACGGTTTTTAATACCAAATCAGGATTCTCAGGTTTCTCATAGACTTGGTCAATACCAGTAAATCCTTTAATGAGTCCATTTCGAGCTTTTTTATACAAACCTTTAATATCTCGTTCTTCGCATACAGACAGAGGTGTATCTACAAATACTTCAAAGAATGGAAGATTAAATTTTTCATGAATACGTCTTGCTACATTTCGATCCTAAAAATTTTATCAATGCTTAAAACCAACAAATTAACAACTAAACAAACGTTACCTCAGTAAAAGGTGAAACAAAACTACACAGACATATATGACCAGCATCAGAAAATAATTTTGCAACCTCAGCAACTCTTCTAATATTTTCTTCTCGATCTTCTTTAGAAAATCCAAGATTCTTGTTAAGTCCTGTTC
Organism: Ignelater luminosus; assembly: GCA_011009095.1. Lineage (NCBI taxonomy): Eukaryota > Metazoa > Arthropoda > Insecta > Coleoptera > Elateridae > Ignelater > Ignelater luminosus. The sequence goes on from VTPC01091286.1 coordinate 104,803, forward strand.
TCACATTGTCACCATCTAAACCATATGAAGGGATACCGTTTGCAACAAGGTGCGCTTCTAATTCAAACGAAATTGATGTTTTTCCAGCACCTGATAATCCTGTAAACCATATTGTACAACCTCGAAATCCTTGTAGACTTCCGAGGATTTGTCCACGTTTCGATCGCGAAACATGGTGGTGTTGCTCTGTTACGTTTGTTGCCATTTTGGACAATCTGGAACAAATATAATTGTTTAATAAATAAGTCTTTACAATATTTATAATTCCATTTAGTGAATTGCTTCTAATGTCTTTAGAGTTGACTCTTATGATTATGATAAATGACTAACTTACACACAGGCATACCTTTTTTTACTTATTCAAGAAAAGTTTACCGGTTTGAGGTGAACAAAGAATAAACACGTAAAAATGATAACAAGGTTGGTGTTTGTAACACTACAATAAATTAAGTAGCAGCAAAATGTACCGTTATGCAGTGTATAAAATAAAATATTGTAGTAGCTAACCTGTTCTAAGAAAGTCTTTTTCTTGGAAATTTTTGCTGTGTTTTTCTTTCACTGCGAGTCTGGAGAACTTCAAATAATAACTATTAAATTAAAGCAACCTATTCACAATAACTTCAAGAATACAGGTCATATCAGTTTTCCGGCGGCGTTGATAAGTTTTATGTTGTTTGTAGGTGTGCGTTGTTAACATTCTTGTTTTTGCCAATATTTCCATTAAACTTAAAAATGATTTTTCTCTTTTTTTGAAACCAGTTAATTTAGAAATAACCGTAAATAAATGATTATTGATATTGAAAAAAGTTATTAAGACGTACAGAAGAGTATCACTGCTAGAAAGAAAATAAACATCGCCAATAAAATAGTATATAATGACCTAAACTTCGCATGTATAATATTGGCAGAAGCAGAAGACTTATAAGGATGGAGAAAGTAGGTAGGTCTTCTGATTGGTAATATTGGGTAATACGGTTACTTTTATCTAGGTTGCTAATAACATGATGGAACATAACATGCATTCGAGATTGTTGTTGAATATCAATAGCAAGTGAAGAGATTAGTTGTTATGCGTGACTACAAACGAAGGTAAAAAGGGGAGTTTAGAATGGATTTTGCAATAGTAAACCATTAGATGCGGTTTTTATCGAATAGCTATTGTGTAATTGAAAATTTGGACAATAGAATAAAATTTACAACAATTACGCTATTTTCCTCAGAAAACAATACACACTGGAGAATTCAACGTATCGAATGGTCTGATCGTTTTTTAGTACTAGGTAATCTTTTATTTTCTCTAAAATTACGCCAGAAATAAAATATAAAACATACGAGAAAGTTAGCAAAACTGAAGACTGAAGTTCCAACCAGTGCTTCTAAAAGAGAATTATTCGATTGGCCAAAAAATTGGACTATTAGCACTATTTAAAAGACATATTTAGTAGGGAATTTCCCGCAGATTCTACAATATTTATGTACAGAGAAAATTCTGTGTTAAAAGGGTTTTGATCAGGTCTTAGCATTTTTCCAAATAAACTTTCATGTTATTAAGATAATACTGATATTCAGAATTGGACTGACCTAATTTGGCCCACGAGATTGTGAATATTTTGGCTTCTATATGATGACATAATTTGAATTACCTTTTCTGACCGGGCAAAAGGTTGGGATTTTCAATTTCGACCCTACTTTTTAAACTTCTAGCTTCCCGACCCAGTCTAACTGTTGATATTTTCAAAAAATCTTTGTTATAATCATTATATTGACAGGAAGATTCTTACTACATTTAGACCTTGATTGGTAGTAAACCAAAATAACAAATTGCTATTGGTCATCATGTATGATGTATCATAAATACGACCCTAAATGGGCACCCTTGGCTTCAGGGAGAGGCGTATCTTTCTGGCGTTCCCAAATTCGTATTATACAAACTTTCAATAATACTCAACCAAATCTTCAAGTCTTAATATTCATTTTAAGCGTATTTTTACAATTTTCTAAAAATCTGAAAAAAACTATAAAAAAGTGAACTTTTTCGCATACAATGTTAATTAAAGAAGCAAAGACCACACAGGTCTTTTTGGCGTTTTGATTTTAGGAATTAGGATAAAAAAACTAATAAAATGACGCAAATCTCAAGTGGTTAGGATTGGGTGACATTTCTGTTTACGGTTTTTCGTGTGGAACCGCCCATGTTTAGCGTTTTGGCGTTTTCACCAAAGCACTTGTATTTCGTCACTTTACTGGAGAATGACATCATTATCATCATCTTCTTCATGATGGATTCATGCTTCCCAAAGGGAAGCAAAGGCTTTATGAGTTGTTTTAAGTTTCATTGTTAGGTGGTAGACGGAACTGAACGGTGTAGTTAGGTAGAAAAGGTGGTGGTGATTGAGATGGAGATGACACGGCAATGGAAGCAAATAAATCTTTTAAAAGTGATAACGTCGATGGAGAAAAGTGGAGTTGAAGAAGTTGGCCACGGACGTAGAATGGAGTTACAAGTTGCTAGCGTTGATAGTAGACGGCTGGCGATTATTGTAGATGTTGAATTTGATGATTGATAATTGTCTTGTTGAGCGATGATTTGGTCGTCAACTTGTTAGAAGACTTGTTGATGTTATTTGTTGTTGAATAATCTTATTGGATCTTGATAACTTATTGTTATTGATGGTAAAAAGTTCCTTTTGAATCACAACTCTTGCATTTCGCATTTGAGGGTAGTGTCGACCGATCAGAAAGCTTTTGATAGTCGAGATGGTCTTACCGACTTATAATGGGGTAGTCACAGATTGCGACGAGGGTTTCAAACCTCAGGGATGCAAATTGGTCTGAATAGGGTTGCAGTCGAATTCAATTAAAAACTCCGAGTGAGCTTTTTGCGTTCCCTCGATTGAAAGGTTTGACGATCCAGAGTGGAGAGTGTTCAGTCCCCGACTTGGTGGCAGACCAGCTCGAGTGGACACGTCTTAAGTCAATACTGCACCGGGAAAATGACAGTCTTGATAATACATGGTTAATATTGGTGGAAGAACAAATACAACTTTAAATACTAGAAATCGAAAACGGATTTTGTAACCTATAGTGTCCCAAGCCATTTCACATCTATTTCTCGGTTTATACTCGTATTAGTCAGTGTGTACTTGCTTGATAACTACAAACAAAGCTCTAGTTTGCCAATTGAATGTTCCTTTGCGAATGGAAATCCAAACGCCAGAATTCTGTTTATAAGTCCACTACTGACGTTGATTCTTTCTTTTCAGTTTGAAGAAAGTACAGACTGTCTCCATATTCGTGTAGTTAGGGATAATTGTAGTCGGCGAGATCGCAAAATACACTTATGGTCTACAATAGCCATGCACACAAAATAAATGAATAACGTCGAAATTGGTAGATTTAGACTAGTATAATGTTTCTTGTTAAAATAATAATTTATTGAAATATACAGGGAGTTCACATTTATTCTAATAGTCCCTTGTATTAAGCATTTTCTGAGTATCTTTTCAAATAACCGAAATATCCTCTCGGTTTACTTTATCTATTACACCTGGTATTTCATAATATTTCTCTCAGAGAAAACTTTGTTGTTATTATTCTTATCCGACCATGCTTTCAAAATTCTTGGTTATAAATACTTAGAGTAATCAATTGGTCCACTTTTCGTAAAATGCAGGTTACCGTCTTTGCTTCTTTTAGTCGAGGAAAAGAATAACATCCAGTAAAATGGGAGTTATTAATTATTGTAGTTAAAAGTGATGTTATAATTATGTACTAATAATAACAGGTTCTGCCTTTATTATAGTGTAAAAACCATTTGCAGTGTGTTCGGAAAAACTTAAACAGAAAGTGTATCTTTAAAATAATTTCTCTGCCGAGAAAATCGTAACATAAGACATGTCCAGTTTTTGATTTTAACTGGGCATATTTTAGTGATGCGTAATAATATACAGGGTGATCCATAACCAAAATATTAACGTCAGTTCATTGGCATACTTTACAGTGACGTATCACATGCACCTAATTTTAATAAACAAAAATTAAAAGAATTTACAAAGATTAAGTTAAAAAATCAAAGTGATGCAAGATGAGAGAAAAGCAAAAATGCGCAGGGTGTTTACAAAGTTTGCATTTGATATGATTCACATTAAACTTCTAATAGTAGTTCCTATCCAAAACCTGCCAATAATTGCTCATTCTCGACTAAATCATTTTTATTGCATTTGTTTATATTGTTTATCAAGCTGTAAACATTTATTTACTGTTACTTGTTTAATATTGTTTATTTTAATTTTTATCATTTTGTTTCAGAGCACGTGCCTTTGTAGGTTTATCAATGTATATTAAAATATGTATGTTTGGCCTTCCTTTGCATATTATTTAAAATATTGTGTAAATCAAACTGACAGTTATTAATTGGATTGTTTCAAATGGAAATAAAATCATCTTTCTGTTCTCCTTATCACTAGTTACAGGCTGCCTTTTTATTTGTAGCACAACAAAGATTTTTAAAACAATGAACTAACCCTTCTATTAAAATAAACAAATATAAAACCGACATAAATTCAACATAGTATGTACTACATTCCTGATCGTTATAGTCACACTCTAAAAAAAGTCAACACTTTTCATTTTTCCGTGTCAGAAGTCTGAACTTACGTAATATAACTATTACCAAAATATATTGAGAGTGAAACAGTAACTTGCCTTTCAAATTCTATCTTGACAAACTTGTTCACTCACAAACTTAATGTTACTTACTTCCGCATTTAACTACATCACATTACCGCTATTTACTAAAGGAAGAATAGCCTTGGGTTATCTCTTCTCTGTAGGCATCTATCCTTGATTCCCCTTCTACTTCATTTCGTTACCACTCCTAATTTACATTTTCCACATGGAATACCAGTCAATGACTTAATTCCTAAAACAATACTTTCTTCTTCTGCAGCGTGTTTTGATTTTTTTTATCATATTACACAAAGACCTCATAGAAATGTTTACTTTTTTTCGTGCACGCATAGAAAATATACATGTAAGAATAGCAGGGGAGATCTCTCTCCAGTAATATAAAAAAAGCTCCCTCTGTACAGCTGTAATAGAACTAGGCAGATAGAGAAGGTTTTGGAATTGATCCTGCGGATATAGGAGCTTATCTTGCAAAAACCTTTCGTGGCTCTAACTCAATTCGGAAAAAGTCATTGAATGGTTTCTTTGCAAGATTTTTCCATAATGCACTTTACTCGCTGATTGTTGATGATCAAAGAGATTCTTATATATTTAATATCTGATGTTTCGTCTTAGGTTCAAGGTCAAAGACTGTGATTCTCGTGAGCTTTTCAAATACGCAAAGGATTCTGACTTTTGTTCTGTGACAGTCTTAAAAAACAATGACTTTTTCCCATGGTCAGTTGTAAGAGGTCAAAGATCACAAATCATAGTTTTAGGCAACCTTCAACAAACTACAGGCTCTTTAATTTTAAAAAATGATCATATATCTTTTTACAATCTTTGCTTGGCCTAATACATTGGGTCAAAGGCTGGCTTAAAGGTCACAGGATTTTCAAAATCTGTACAAACAGATTCTTCTGTATTTCATATTATTTGCTCCTTTGTGATTCTAGTAAACCTTTTAGAAGTGCTACGAAATCTAATTTTTGTTGCATTTTCTCATGGTCAGTGATAGGAGGTCAAAAATCACAAATTACGTACGTATAGTTCTAGGTAGTATTTAGCAAACTACAAGCTCTGACTAATTTCACATCATTTTTTCTATAACGCTTATTTGCCCTAACATTGGGCCAAATATCATAGAATAGATCTCCAAATATACGCAGAGAATCAGTCGTTGAAGTTTTGCAGGATTTGCTGTACTTGCTGATTAACCATGAGAAAAATCTTTTTTTCATATTTATAATGCGTTACTGCAAATCAAAGGTATAAAGTTTTCATTATGTGCAGTGAATTCCAAAAACAATCAAAGATTACAAACCATAGTTTCAGGTAGTCTTCAGCAAACTACAGGTCTTGATTAATGTCACACCAAAGATGATCATTATCTTTTTGAATAATTCTTGTTTGACGTAAAGAATTGTAACAAAAGCTTGACCAAAGGTCACATCATAGATTACCAAATATATTCACAGACTCTGATTAACCATGAGAAAAATCATTTTTCGATATTTAATGCATTACTACAAATCAAAGGTATAAACTGCGGTTTCGGTGAGCGCTTCAAAAATGTAACCGAATCTAAGTGTGCTGTAAATTCCAAAAACAATCAAAGATTACAAACCATAGTCTCAGGTAGTCTTCAGCAAACTACAGGCCTTGATTAATGCCACACCAAAGATGATCATTGCCTTTTTTAATTATTCTTGTTTGGCCTAAAGAATTGAAGCAAAAGCTCATAGATTGCTAAATATATCCACAGAATCAGTCACTGGATTTTTGCAGGATTTACTGTATTTAGTGATTGACTATGGCAAAAGCAATTTTCCCGTAATTAATCCATTGTTGCAAATCAAAGGCGTAAAGGGAGGTTCCTGTGAGCCCTTAAAAATGTAACGGAATCTAATTTATGTTGTGTGCTGTGAATTCCGAAAATAATGGTTTTTTTTCTTTAGTCACTGGTCAGCTATAGGAGATCAAAGATCACAAACCATAGTCTTAGGCAGTCTTCAGCAAACTACAGGGCTTGATTAATTTCACATCAAATATGCTCATGGAATTTTTCTGTAACTGTTGTTTGGTCTAAAGAATTGAACCAAAAGCTTGATCAAAGGTCATACGATTTCATTTAGTGTAATTAAGACATCCAGTTTATAAATTGGATAAACGTTAGTTGTTTTTCTTTTATGTTAATAATCATGAAATAGACGCATAGTTCTTGCGATATATCCACAGAATTTGATTATTTAAACAATTCATCTTGAATGAAACTATTCGTTTAGAAAGCTGAGCGTGATTTTCATCTTGTAGTAATTCTGCAAAAAAGGTAAAAAACAAAGGCACTGGACCACCACTAACAGTTGATGTCATTTTGCACTTGATTTTATCTTAGATAGATTTTGCACTATGATGGTGAACTACGCTGGACTCGCATGGGCTCAAGTAAATCCATTCATTTTTGCCTACGCAAGCTCCTATTTTATGAACATGTGAATGTAAAGTTGATTCAACGAGTTCCAGCTCTTAAGTTCCATATCATTTATTTTGGCTTGTTGAGCCATTCATAATTAGTCTTGCAGCTTCTTGTTTAAATAAAACAAATGCCTGTTAGAAAGGCCGACGAACTGTACATAGCTGACAAATTTTATTTTTTGATTTGAGCTACATTTATACACAAATAACATGAAATATCAGCCGAAGTCCTTGAATCAAGTCAAATTGAGTAAAACTGGGTTCATAAAAATGCGGTAGGTCTTATGTAGAAAGAAAGAGCAACAGACTTAAATCAAATCGAAATACGAGGGTCGTTTGAAAAGTCCGTGCAAAGTCAGAGAGATGGCACTACTGACGCATATCAAGGTTATGTTTAGTTAGTAGCATCTCTTGGAAAAACACACACCAAGTTTCAGCCAGATCGGTCTATTTATTTGTGTTTGGCATTCGTTTGAATCGAGGAAGTCGAGTGATTTTCAAAAAATGGACGAAAAAGAATTTCGTGTGTTGATTAAACATTACTTTATGAAAGGCAAAACGCCTCAGGAGACTAAAGAGAAGCTTGATAAACATTATCGTGACTCTGCACTTTTGATTAGAACAGTTTATAAGTGGTTTCAAAATTTTCGCAAGATGGGTGCCGCGATTGCTCACGCTTGACTAAAAACGAAATCGTGTGAAGTGTTGCAAGGACGGTTTGCAGCTGTTCCAGAAGAATCGGCAAGACTTTAAACGTCGTTTCGTCACTGTGGATGAAACATGGATACATCACTACACTCCTGAGACCAAAGAACAATCTAAACAATGGGTTACCAAGGGGGAATCTGCGCCAAAAAAGGTGAAGACCGTTCCTTCGGCCGGAAAGATTATGGCGACTGTCTTTT
>VTPC01091286.1:112947-153134 GCA_011009095.1 Ignelater luminosus
AAGAGTGAAGGTGCGTGAGATTGCTAGTGCTGTAGGCATCTCGAATGAACGGGTACATAATACTTTGCATCAACATTTGGACATGACAAAGCTATCCGCAAGATGGGTGCCGCGATTGCTCACGCTTGACCAAAAACGAAATCGTGTGAAGTGTTGCAAGGACGGTTTGCAGCTGTTCCAGAAGAATCGGCAGGACTTTAAACGTCGTTTCGTCACTGTGGATGAAACATGGATACATCACTACACTCCTGAGACCAAAGAACAATCTAAACAATGGGTTACCAAGGGGGAATCTGCGCCAAAAAAGGCGAAGACCGTTCCTTCGGCCGGAAAGATTATGGCGACTGTCTTTTGGGATTCGCAAGGAATAATCCTCATCGACTATCTGGAAGAGGGTAAAACTATTACAGGTGCATATTATTCATCGTTATTGGACCGTTTAAAAACCGAGCTGCAAGAAAAACGCCCACGATTGGCTCACAAAAAAGTCCTTTTCCATCACGACAACGCACCAGCTCACGCCTCAGCAGTTGTGGTCGCAAAATTAATGGAAATAGCGTTCCAACTCGTTTCACATCCCCCCTATTCTCCAGACTTGGCTCCCTCGGACTACTATTTGTTCCCCAATTTGAAGAAATATCTGGCGGGAAAAAAATTTTATTCAAACGAGGAGGTGATTGCAGAAACGAATGGCTATTTTTCAGACTTGGACAAATCCTATTATTCGGAAGGGATCAACAAACTAGAGCAGCGTTGGACGAAGTGTATAAGCCTAAAAGGAGACTATGTTGAAAAATAAAAAAGGTTTACCCCAAACAATTAAGTAGTTTTTATTTTTGCACGGACTTTTCAAACGACCCTCGTATTCAAAGTCTACCGAATCAACTATTTCAGAAGCAACATTTGTCATTTTAAAAAATTTCAATCTCTACAATCATTATTTGTTGAGTAAATCCACAATTTTTGCTTCCATAGAATAGGGTGTAAAAAACAACCACAATACTGTTTCATTGTTGCCGAGTTCTGTGAAGAAAGCATGAAGTTGGAGCTATGCCACTGAAATTGATCTCGATCGTGTTAATCAGTATTTCTTATGTACAATCTGATTCGAGCCATCTCGAGTAGAACGAGAATGATATTCAATGCGATCCACAGATTGAAATTATCTTCGTGCATGTACAGTCAATCTTTGTTCTCTATTAATGAAGGCTAATACAAGCTGCCTTTTGTGAACAACTTATAATACTGTAAACTATGGCGTCATGGCTTCTTTTTTCTCGTGATTTCAACTAGATGAATTAGGTTAGTGGAACCAGAATTCTTGATCTTAATCCTTTCTGATGAGAGTTTATTCTTAAAATAACTATTTTGTAGTTTACCATTGCATACTATACAGGATGTAACAAATAAGATGAGATAAGAAAACTTGAATTTTTAATTACGTCTGGGGGTGCAATAGATGAGAAAGAAAGAAACCATAAAATGCGAAAAGAAATCTTTTTGCCTTTCTTGCATGTGCTCTATCTAATATAAAGGTATAAGGTCACTTTGTGAAATTTCTTGTTATTTAAATGAGCAAAATAAACAATATCAAAATATATAAAATATTAATGTTTAATTTACATTGCTAATTAAAAAAGAAGAGAAAACTATTACAAATCCTATTAGGGAAAATGAGCTTACTAAATGTACATACAAAGACGCCTACTATTTAATTTTTAATGGAATCAATTATTTTGTTTCACATTAAAAATATTCTAATACATCCGTAAAAAGGCAATAAGTCTTTAAATTGTACTTACCCAGAACAAGCAATCAAATGGAAGAGTGTTAGAAAGAAAGATCTTCACACAATATTAATATCATGATTACTGCGTTTTACACAAAGCAAATAAATAAAGATTTAAACATTTGCCAATATAAACACATCTATTAATTGTCTGTAATGCACATTTTAATTCGATTCAAAAGTAAATATTGATTGATGGTTGAGATTTCACAAATTCTCCCAGCGGGGTAATCACCTATTACGTAAATTCACCGAATTATTTGAATTTTGATTTACTTCCAAAAACAGTACTCTACAGAAAACAAGAGTTTGTCAACCGCAAGGTTTAAAAACTATAGACATCTTACCTGCGCTTTTATGTAAGAGTGAGAGTTTCATATTAAGATACCTAAACGGGAAATAGAAGATACGGGAATTATAATTAAATAGTATAAAACTTACATTTATGCGGATATGCGGAGAAAGTTATTTCTGCTATTGGAGTGACGTCATAATTTTCCTGTATAATGCAATTAAGAGATAGTCTGGGTTTTTACTTTTTTCTTAAGGAAATTGCTGTTTCATTCTTAGAAGATTTATGATGCAACTGGATGTAGTTTGTTTTATTCATTTATTGCTCTTAAATTATCTTATTTGATTGATAAAACAACATGACTTTGTAAATAATATTAATATTCTATACTACTGATGGAGTTGAATGCACTGGAATTAATGCTGGAAAAATGCATATAAGAAACGTAAATAACATCATTGTGACGTTTCTGATAAACGAGTTATGATTACTTCATATACTGAGTGTTCAAATCTAATTACCACAATATAATAGTATAAAGATTTGTAAGTCTGATTTACATTACGAGTTTAATATTGTTTTGATAGCAATATTGATGACTGAATTAAAACAATCTGATTGTTTTTTTCTCATAATCTCCGTTGTTTTTGAAAATCAAAAGAAACACATTATACATTTCGCTACCTTAGAGTTATACAGTTGTATGTTACAAAAACCTAGTTTGGAGATAATAACTAGTTAGTTTTCCAACTTTTGAAATAGCACTTGTAGTGAATATAAAATTTTAATTTTTGAATATCTTATAGTTTCGTAATGTAAAATTACTTTGCTCAAGTTTGAAACAACTTTTTTGGAAAATACTTATACAAGATACCATGTTAAAAATTAAATAAAAATACAGTACCCCTGAAAAAAGATGATTTAATAACAAAAATGAACGGAAATGGTTTTACAAAGGTATGGAATTCTATAATAACGCACATGTTTAAGAACGTAATTGACAATATTTAGATAAAAAATAAAAAGTAATTCACTCTTAACAAAATAATGAATGCCGACACATAACAGCATGAAAAAAAAAGAAGAAAAAAATAAATTAATTCACATGTAACGCAGACGTACTAGCCTCTTGATTACTCTTCTTCTTTCCCTTTGTAGAAGTGTTGTTGGTTTTAGGTAAAAGTGTATTGTGGTAATCCTGATCATTTTTTGGCATCCATTTTAGCATAAACTGTAATGCACTGACTTTGTTTGGGGGGTAAATTATTATTCGTTTCTTCGGAAACTGATGGACGAGTAAGAAAAATGTCATGTTCTGCATTGACCCTGCTTCGGTAGCTTCTGAGATTTGCAGACAAAAACTCTTCTTGGATAAATAATGTTTTATAGTTGACATTGTAGCTTAACTGAGTAAACTCCAAAAGTACAACTTTTGAAAATGGCACATTATTATACTTCAAAGTTGAAGCCAGATAGTTAATGAAAATTTTTAAAATACTTTGCACGCATTTGAATAATTTTATGAGGCAGCCTTCGATTTACCTTTAGAAGCAATCTTATTAGAGACAAAGGTGAGTGATATTCTGCCTTACATAATACTCTCTCAATGCTACTATGCACTGAATCCACATCTTGCACACATGAATGCCCGGATGAGGAATATTCCATTGTAATCTTTCTTAAATTTGGATGTAGTTTCAGAAAGCTTTGAATAGCAAACGACATGATTAAGTTCCTGTTCTGTAGAACACAGCCGTCGCTCCATAATATAATTTCTTCTAGGTTCGGATGGTCTTCAATCACATTTTGTAAAATTTTATAGAAAGCGCTTGCCAAATCGTTACCTTTTCGACCAATTAAGTGTTCACTCCATAAAGCACAGTAAACTTGTTTGGTAATAGATAGATGTGCTGTTAAGTTATATACAGACAGCTTGCTTTTGTAGAAAAACTTGCTAATCTCTGCTTTTGGACAAGTTAAAACATTCTGCAGATCAAAAGTTAGAACTGAAGTTTTTCCTTCTATATCTTTCTGTCGTTCTTCTCTAGGTGCATTCTTCTCTAAAATGTAATTCTGGTAATGGCCCTTATCTTCATCAGTCAGTCTGTCTTCTTCTGTACATAACTTATTCAATTCACATACATCATACCTATCTTTTTTTGGCTTCTGAAAGTGAATATTAAATCCAGTGCAAAATAGATACCTGTACTGAATCTCCTTTACTGGTACAAATTGTTTCTCAGTGGCAAATTTAACGTAGAGTTCATACATCTTTTTTATATTTAAAGTTGATTCGATGTATTCTCTTTGCGTCCTAGCTCTACAGTAATAACTGTAATTCGAAATGAGTTGATGTGGTTCCGTACTAGTTGTTTAATGTAATGATACTATTTGATTTATTGAGACAGCTTATTGTAGCACTTTCTACCTTTGATTCTAGATGGACAAGTTAGTTACTCTTAGCTTGGTCATCAATCTTTGTCTGGTAAATTCTTCTTGGGATTTCAGTTTTCTCAGGTTAAATCTCTATCGGACTTCACATTTCAAGATTACGTGAAAAATTATTTCCTTTCTCACTGCTTAGTCTGCATGCGAGGTCCTCTCTAATAATGCTCATTATATGCAAGTGTGCATCAATTCTACCACTAGCCTTATGTTAACTGTAATCTGCTTAATTATACAGAGTGATCATTTTAAAACTTCCCACCTTGAATAACTCTATAATTAGTAAAATTATCAAAAATCGCTAAAACGCGTCAATTTTGTTTTGGAGGGGAACATTTAATAACCTAGTCAGTTGGGAAACTTTTACCCTCCTCCTTAACCACCCCCACTCCAGAACTTTAAATAGCACTACCCCACGCGTGATATATAATTTTAAAGGGTATAAAATCCTCAATTTATTACATCAAAGAAAATTAAAATCGGCGCAGCCGTTTGTGAATTAGAGCCAGAAATGTATTTAATTTAATCAATTGGTTTCTGTCTCTAGTTTACGAACGGCTAGGCTGATTTTAATTTTCTTTAATGTAAGAGATTGAAAATTTTATACCCTTTAAAATAATATATCACACATGGGGTAGTGCCATTTAAAATTCTGGGAAACTTTCACCCTCCCTCCAACCACTTCCACCCCAAAACTTTAACCACCACTACCCCATGTGTGATATATCATTTTAAAGGGTATAAAATTCTCAATTTTTTACATTAAAGAAAATTAAAATCGGCCCAGCCATTCGTGAATTAGAGCCAAAAATGTATCGATTAAATTAAATACATTTCTATATCTAGTTCACGAACTGTTGGACCAATTCTGATTTTCTTTGATGTAAAAAATTGAGAATCTTATACCCTTTAAAATGATAAATTATACATGGGGTAGTGCCATTTAAAATTTTGGAGTGGGCGTGGTTGGGGGGAGGGTGAAAGTTTTCCAACTGACCAGAGTAGGTTATTAAATGTCCCCCTCCAAAGCAAAATCGACGCGTTTCAGCGATTTTTGATAATTTTACTAATTATAGAGTTATTCAAGGTGGGAAGTTTTAAAATGATCACCCTGTATGTCAGTGGTCTAGGAAGTGATTTTGTCTTTGTTTTACTATACTTAAACTTGCTGCACAGTTTCTGTAATTTTGGTGACTGTACTACAAACTGTAAATTATGAATTTTAAATCAACAAAAGTAATATATCCATGCGCATGGTCAAGAGGTGCATTTGCACCCCCATGAATATGAAATGTAATTGGAAATAGGCAGATACTGGTTTGATGTTAGCATCAAGCCAGGGTTGCTAGATGTCACAGTCTTCCCGTCTTTGAGAACGTCCAGGCTAATTAACGCCTGTTTTTGTAATAATAAATGAAAATCAAATTTTACCAAACAATAGCGACACTTGAAGTTTTTCTAGGACAAAATTTCTCCAGGTATTAATGAATGGATTACCTTACATCAGAATGGATAAACTCTAACGTGGATACCAGCGAAGGGTACACCAAATTTATAAGTAGATTATGCGAATAAAAAAAAAGAAGAAGACTTTGAGCTGAAGGTGTTAGTAAGAATATTGACATAGAACTTACCAAGTAAAAGCTATAAAATTAAAAAAATGAAGAATAATGTCAAGAGTCCATTTAAATTAAGCAATCCTTGACTGAAAATATTGTCCGGGACATTCTCAACAAAACAGGCAATGCCATTGTTCTTGTATATGCTTCTGTTGCAGCTGAAAACCAACAACATCTTGTTGGTATTTGTTTTAAGATTGATTTCTTTCTGGTCTGGTTGATAATTTATCCTTTTTTTTAAACAGCAACAGGATTGTTCACCAAGTTCTTTATTTTATTAAAAATTTCCTAGATTTGATCAGTCTTTTGAATTTGATCGCTATTCTGCAAATTGTATTGTTGGTGCTAAATGCCACTGAATAAGCAGAGATTTGTCGTTTAATGAAGCAGTCGTTTTTAAAATAAGAAAAAAAAGCAGAATTCCCAATTAATTAACTTTGGCAAGCAAAGGGGATGTCCAATAATAAATTCCTTTAGTCACACAGTTTCCAATTCTGAAAGGTTAGTTATATCAAGATCCAATTTTTTATAGAGCATACCAAAATTAGACTTTTGGTAGTTTTATAGACTGGTATCACTAACTCAGTAAAAACTACTCAAAAATCAGGACTGTCTTGGAATAACCAATACTTATAATTAGCTTAACCACAGTAGACAATTTAAAGACATTAAAAAACAAAATGGAACTGAAATTAAATCAATTGATCCTTATGTCGTAAGTATTGCTTTAATACCTGACAAGCCTACCTGGTTTTGGTACTATTGAACAGCTGTTTCTAAAAGATTTCTAGTGGTCTAGGTTGTACTTAATTGCTCTTTTGTTTTTAGATGTTGATTATTAATGGTTTTATACAGCTTTAAAAACTTGTGAAATATTGGTCACATAAACAGAAATAAAATAAAACCAACAATACAAAGCTTCTATCAATTTTGTACTATTATATCCAGGTTTCTGTTTGCCAACGAAAGTCTCTCGTAAGAAATCAATATCTTTGAAGTACAAACAAACATTGGAATGACAATAAATAGATAGTAGCAAGCTATTATCGAAGGAAACCTACGCTTCTTGCAATATTAGTAAGTAAAGATTCGAAAGAATGAACAAAGTAATAAGGCACGATAAAGAATAAAAGTAATTTTAAATAAATTTAAAAATTAGCAAAACCTGAAAAGAAATTCTAAAGAATAACATTGTATCTATGCAGAATTACAAAAAATTCAACTATAAAAGGATTAAAGTTGCATAAGTATAACCATTTTCTCTTTAGTATAACGCAAATAACGAGTGATCGCACTCCCAAAAACTCGCAGTGGCATTGACAACAACGTGACCTGTTAAAGAGGAACAAATTTCGATGAAGTCATACATCCACACGTCGCATACATACATGGCGACAAAATAGTCATAAAAATTAAATATGAACAAATTTGCTTTTATATTATGCCGCGATTACAGAATCGTAAGATAACACTGCAGAAAAAATGTTTTAGATATCGATGTAGCGTAATGTAAAATGCAACAATGTTCGGAAATCATAAAAGAACAAAGAAACTCTTTAATAAATAAACAATAATCTTCAAGAAAAATGATGTGACATGCAGAAGTCTGTTAAGAAAATTACATTTCTGTGTAAATTAAAATAATCAGCACTAATTTAAAGTACAAAACACAACCAGTTCTGATGCACCAGTTGCAACGTAGCGAAAAAAAACGTTGTGCATCATTACGTACTGTACTACTTTTTCTTCATTTTTAATATAATTACTTCTGCTTTTACTTATAGTGATGCCCCGAATCGTCATGTTTTTGTCTCTACCGTTATGCAATTTATTCCTGCTATTAATTTATTATTATTATTACTATTATAGTTAATAGATATTTAGTTTTGATATATATTTTAGGTAGTAAGAGCTTCTAAGTACCGAATAGTTTTTTTAAATATAGGCATCACTGTATCTCGTTTTTGTTTCGAGATTTTTGAAAAATAGTTTTGTTTACTGAATTTATATTTATAACTTTTCTTGTCGGCATCTTTTGTACTGTGCATTATGTATTATATTAAATAAATTATGTTTAAAGCCTTTGACTTGTGATAAATAGTACTACTTAATTTCTCTTTGTGAAAAGATTTGATTGTTTTGTTTTTTTTCAGTAATTTGTTAGATAAAAATGCATGCACTCTTTAAACATTACTGATTAAATTTAACGATGTCTTATTATAATTTAATTGTGTAAGATTAAATGCTATAAAATATTCAAATGCAACTGCGTACCTCGCCATTAATTAACTTGGAATAAGAATTTTATTACAATGTGGAAACTTTAATGATACGTAATGTTATCAACAATCAATTACATTTATTGTATCATTCCATTTTGAATCGATGATTTTTTTGCATTTGTGTATAGTTTCAAGAGCAAACTTATTTTGTCAATTTTTAGAAAACTTGGGTACTTGATGATATGCAGAGAGACAGTAAAAATTATTTTTTTTGTAACCTTCTTAATCTCATACATTTTGCATAACTTTCTAAAGGCAGCAAACAAGATATTCTCCAAGACTGAAATTTTATGAAGTAATACATACTAAAAAACTAACTTACATTAGATAATTATTCACACACGTAAGAAAAACTGTGGTATATACTTGCAATCAAATCACTATCGCGCACAATCATTGAATGTAGGCTCTTTCCTGTACAAGGCAATTTTAATGATGTTTGTTACTTATAGTTTGTAAAAGTTTCGTTGTAGCTTGCAAGGGACACAGGGTATATTGTAATGATAATTTTTAAAAAAACAGTATTTGATAATTGCAGATCTATACAGTTGCTTTTGATTTTTGACAGTGTGTGATAAGTTTTCTGAAAATCTTCAAAAGTAGCTAAAACTAAGTAAAACAGCTAAAATCACATCTAGCTTGAACAAGATAATTATAAAGATAATTTGCATCAAATTATTTTTGTTTTGAATTGATTAGTAAAATTAGATAATAGGTTAAAAACAAGATCTATTTTGAAAAAATATTTACTATTAAATAATAAATTGCGATCAGAAAGTTCCGTCATCTTGGTTAACTATGAGTTTACAAAGGTTTGTCATTTCTTAGTTTTATAGATAAACGTAAATTATTATCACAAAAGTTTCGCTGACAAATACAAAATGTTCACATAACAACAAAAGTGTTTGTTCTAGATTTCTAGAAATAGTACTGTAAATAGTGAAACACGTGTAAGTACATACAGGGTGTTTCAGGTTACTAACAACATAGGAATTTCAACATGGGAAAAATTATTAAGACCAGAATTTGCATCAAATAGATAATGACTATTCGTGAGGAATTATTGCTTTGTTTTCTGAAATATTAGCTCGCTTTATTTATCTATGGTAGGCATAACCAAACTCCGATCCTCATAATTTCTTCTAGTATTGGAATTCCTCTGTTCTTAGTAGCCTGAGATATTCTCTAAAATAATTTTTCTTATCTTTTCGATATTTGAAAAAGTTTTAGAATTCTCAGCTTTTGTTTGTATTTTAAAAACAAAAGAAGATAGCATTCTGTACTCTTATGGGAAAGTGTTAATCGTTTAATATAATTTAATTATAATTATACATTATAAAAAGAAATAAGGGCCTTATTAACTTTTCCAATTTTTTACCTTCAGTATTCGTGAATGTTTTACCAAAGTTCCTAGGAAGTTAATTTTATAAAAATCACAGAGCTATACAGTGTGTCCCTATTTCAATGCTCACCATTGGGATCTCGGAAATGGTAAGAGTCGGTTAAATTAGAAAAGTTTTGGCTATTTTGGAGATCAGTTTACTTATGCTTTTGTTTTTTCAAAAAAGTTCACGGCTTACTAGATATTTGCTAAAAACGAAATTATCTTATTTTTTTACAGTAAAATATCTCAGGAGCGAGCGAAGATAGAAAAGAACAGCAAAGAGGGTGTATTAGAGAAGTTACTCCGAAACACAAAAAAAATATTTTCGCAATTGTCTTTTGTTTTACTTCGGCGGTGATACGTAAATCAAAATTTTTCCTAATGGAACGCCTACTTGATTTCCATATTACTGAATTGCACTCCTAAAATGCTTTTCAGTGATACATGGTTTGACATAGCTATTCTTTTGTTTTACCGAGTTATGAAGTGAAAATCATTTTTCATCATAGTGTGCCATGACATCTAACACACAAAGTCGTGGAGTTTTATTAAAGAAATTCATTTGTTATGCAAAAATTGCTAAAACAAAATAAATACGCTTTTATGGGGGCATTAGATACTTATTTGATGCTATCTGTCAATGCTCAGTAAAGTATCTTAAAAGCGTCTTTTGTTTTGTTTTAGCAACTGTTACATAACAAATCTAATTTATCTGACAAAAACCAATGTTTTTCATATGTTTAAAGCCATGGCACACTACATGGGAAATGATTTTTATTTTAAAAAAAAGATAATTTCGTTTTTAGCAAATATCTAGTAAGCCGTGAACTTTTTTAAAAAACAAAAGCATAAGTAAACTGATCTCCAAAATAGTCAAAACTTTTCTAATTTAACCGACTTCGTATCTCTTACAATTTCGAGAACCCAATAGTGAGCATCGAAATAGGGACACGCTGTATATGTAAATCTAATTTGGAAAATCTCATTTTTATTTTCTTTAATTATTAATTAATTTTTCTTGAGGTAAACGTTCTACAGTTAATTACTTTGTGACGAAAACTGTTAATCTTCTTTTCAAAACCAATGATAACTGTTAACAACAAATTATTTTCTGTTATTTATAAATATTTTAAGAAATTACCACTAACTAAGTAGAAGGTTAACGTTAACAAATGAAAGTACGCACCGTTGAGCCAAAACATTTTTTATTTTCGACATTTGACATTATGTGTCAACCCAAATTTTCATATCTGACATTATACATTTGTTTTTTAGTCTTGACCCTAAAATCTGGATATAAATGTGAAATAAACCGTGCGAAACAGTGATAACCACAATAAAATTTATCTTTAAATAAAAAACCGCAGATAGACCAAGATGCTACACTTCGGAAACCCAAATTATTAAGATATCACTATGATATTTGAAGGCTGCATAAGAAATTATTATTAAGTAAAATTAAAAATGATAAATTCATAGTAAGTACAGTGTGACCCACTTTTCATATACACATCCCTGTATCTTTTTTGTTTGTTGTCAGATTGATTTCAAATTGAGGGCTGTATAAATGATAAAAATCTGAAATTGCTTTGCTAATAACTAAATAAGATACCGATATGTGTGTAAAGGTAGAACTTAAGAATATTTAAAAAAACTCGAATATAGAGTTTTCTCACCATTCTAAGTAACTCTTTTCCATAATAATCTTTTGCATTTATTTTTAATCGCAGTAACCTGGTGGTATAGAATTGTTGGCTTTACCTTTCAAGAGTTGTATAACTGATGAAAATTTGAAATCAATCCGACAACAAGCAAAAAAGATACCGGGGTGTGTAGACGAAAAGTGAGACACACCGTATATTCAAGACTATTAACTACCCTCTGTAACAATTGTTTCCTTTATTCATCTATTTATTTAAATTATTTGTTAATTGAACACTTAACTATTGCATATCATGCTGAGCCATAGATCTAACTTATCGAACTCTTCTGATTATAACGTGCGACAAAAGTGAGTTAGGCTAAAATAAATAAATAGTGACGTTTACATACAAAACTGCACGTGACAAATATTTTGGGACAGAGGATATTAATTTATTTACTTTTGTATCTGTAATTAAGATAAGGCATTTTTATTGTTCTTTTAGTTGAATTCACTGCCAAAATTTTCTGCATCACTAATGCAAATATAAATTTGACCAAAAGAAGCATTGCAAGAAATCAAGAAATTGTCTATACTTGTTTGCAAATTTAGAGATTCAGTTGCTATTATACTTCTGTCTAATACTGTAAGGTCTAATATAGCTGTAAGTTATGTTATAATAGTTATAATAATAAGTGATAACAATAATAAGAGATAAATGAAATAAATATTTTTTTATAGAATAAATAAAACAATACAGATTATTTCCTACTTGTTTTAAATTTACTTCATGCATATAATTACTATTTATTTTATAACTAATATAACTATGAATTTGAGATGATTTAATTTTATTAGGAAGTTCAAGATGTCTTGCATTATAAGTAGATTCCTACCCAATTTTCTAAATTAAATTTCATCCAATTTAATATTGATATTTTTTTGTAACTTACACTTTTTAGGTAGTAGCAGTCACAGTAGAACAAACACAAGGCTTTCGTTTCAGACAAGGTAAATAGATACTACCTCGAAAATGTGTTTACTTCTGTTTATGTACTCCATTATTGTCAAGGCTTTGAATGTGGTTTTACTAAAAAAGCTTAAAAATCTTATAGGACGGGACATTTTTACATTTTTTCTTTGTTATTAATATTATATCAAACATGTACTCACATATAAATACTAAACCTTACGGTATTAAAGCACGTGGTGACCGTGAAAATTCTTTTAAAAAAATCCATAAAAACCTAGATACGTGAGAGATTTGTTATAAGTGTGTAAAATTAAAGAATTATTACAATATAAAGAAAAACTTATGTGTAACATTGACATTGTTTAAAATAATATCTGTAACATATATAAATTAGGTAAAAACTTCATTTGACTAAATTTTGAAGGATACTTCCTGGTCTCATTGTCTAAAGCTTTATTATAATTATATCACAATAAATAATTATTATTGAAAACAAAAACTAATTAAATTTATTTGCTCACCTTTTTATTGCAAACACTACTTTACTAATGTGAAGTTATTTCGCGTTTGTTTAGTCGACGAAACCTGCCATAAAACTAATTTATAATTATCCAACTAACAATGCAATGAAAAATGATTATGATTTGTATAAATTTCTTATCATTAATACACATCATAACAATTTTTTTCGTGGTCACATAATATTATCTACATTGGCGACCTTCAAAGCCATGTTATCAACATTATAATTTTTCTTATGGCTGCGTATTCAATGCCTTTTTTAGCGCTTTTAAACTTAAAAAAATATATAAAAATACAAAGAAATCTGAAATTAGTTTCCCTAAAAATACATTTAATTTCTGGAAGTGTAAAGCAAACACAGCTAGTGCATTTGTAATAAAATACTGGTACAAGGTATGTTTTCATGGTTTGATGCTTGTTACGTTAATAGAAACCGTTGCAACACGTAAACAAATGACTATAGCTCATGCTATTCATTATTATTAATTTCCATGTATAATATTTATTTAGCTTTGATGTACTTCCTTTGTTTCATTAAGTATTGATTAAATCTTGACCATAAATTTTGAATTATTTATCTAGTATACACGATACCTTTCGCAATTGCAAAAATGAAATGCTTTGTTTTTTAAATTTCAAATCCTCTGAGAAAACAATAACAGTCACATTCCGTTCATGAAATTGCTATGGCCTTCACTACATATTCTGATTGTAATTTCCTGTATTTATGACAGTTTCTTGTATAAAAAACTCTTTATATCTAGTGCAATAAGCAACTGATATAATATCACCCTTATTACAACGTAAACTTAGGTGTGACGCCGGTCATTAGTTCGCTAAGAATCTCTGATGTTAATTAAAGTAGAATTATTATTTTCATGTTATGTTAGATGGTATATAACTTCAATAAACTTTAGATATAGACAAGTATCTCTCAAGGATCTGCTTTGGGACCGTTCTTATTTACTCAATACATTGCAGGACTTCCAAATTACATAAGTTATTGTAAGTTACATTTTTAAGCTGATGATCTCTAACGGTCAAAATCAAATTTTGCTGCTCAAGTCAAAAGAAGATAAGATGAAACAAAATCTCGGTTCGAGTAGGTAATTACAATCTCAAGTTACCTGAAAATCAACAATAAAGCTTATAAAATACTAAATATTAGTTGAATTGCATTTTCTCACGTAAGCATGTCGTTTCCCCGTTGTTTATCTTTATAGCATAGCTAGAGTAATCTTGGACCTACCTGGAATCACTCCTAATTCTCTCATCTACCTGGAAGATACGACCATACATACAGCTGGAATTCGATTGTGGATACCTTCACAATAGGTAATAATGTAACACACTTTAATCTTCTTAAGAAAAACAAATCTGCAACAAAAAACTAAAATTCAATTTGAAAATATCAGGTTTTCTTGTAATTCGTATATGTATTATGTTCTTGTATCGATTTTAATTTTACTTTCTCTAAAACAAAATTCCGATAAGACCTTGTTAAATATTTTCAAATAGCTCACTTTGTAAACAAACGTATATGTACCAAAATCTAAGCTCGTTTTGAAAATAAATTTCCAAGTAAATATTCACCAAAATTAATAAATTCTTAACGATAATTTGTCAGGTTTAAAATAGGGGTATCTTAAACTGAACGGTCAAAAAGTAACACGTAACATCTTTTAATACAGAATATAGTAGGTACTATCTAAAATTCCTTTAATTGTTACTCAACAATTTATTAACCATAAACTAATTTGGCATACTGGGCATTCCTAATTGTGTAAAATGGAATCTTCCCACAGCATGTTTATTGTCGGGACACAGTAAGTGTTCCAAGAATTTCATTATAAAACAAATATGTTACAGTCTATATTTCACTTAGTAAATAAATGTTGTATCACGACAAGTAAATTCAATATTGAATACGTTAATCAGATTTTATCTTACCGAGAATAACTATTCATTCCAACACTTAAATAGTATAATATATATAAAATGTAATATTAACGCTTGTAAATAAAGGGTTTTCCAATAAGAGGTGTTATTTTGATATTCAAAGAAAAGTGCCATTTTTTAATATAAATGATCGGATGTTTATTTCATTATAAAGAGGAAGGTATGCCGTTAATAGTGGAAAATAACATCAGGCAAATGACCACCACGACCACGCTTACAGGACAATATCCTTTTCATGAAATTTTCCATAACCAAATCGCAAAGTGGCTGCCCTATGTCCTCGATAGCCTCACGAATTCCATCTTTGAGGTCTTGAATCGACGCTGGGCTGTTGGCGTAGACCTTCTCTTTCACGTGGCCCCAAAGAAAGAAGTCGCAAGGTGTTAAATCACAAGATCTCGGTGGCCAATTGTGATCACCTCTTCGAGAGATAACACGGTCCGGAAACTTTTTCCGTAAAAGATCAATGGTTTCGTTGCTTGTGTGGCACGTAGCGCCGTCTTGTTGAAAGTAAACGTTGTCCAGATCAATACCATCCAATTCCGGCCATACAAAATCGTTAATCATCTCTCGATAGCGCAATCCAGTCACCGTAACTGTTGCTCCAGCCTCATTTTCGAAAAAGTAAGGTCCAATGACTCCGCCGGACCATAAACCGCACCAAACAGTCACACGTTGAGGATAGAAAGACTTTTCAACAATAACTCTTGGATTTTCTGAGCCCCAGATCCGACAATTTTGCTTGTTGACGAAGCCACCGAGGTGGAAATGGGCCTCATCACTCAAGATGATTTTTCGATGGAATTCTGGATCATTTTCATGCATTTCAACGACCCAATCAGCAAAGACACGACGTTGTTGATGATCGGCCGGCTTGAGTTCTTGTGTTAACTGGACTTTATAAGCCTTAAGACCCAAATATTTATGCAAAATACGGTGTAATGACGTTTGTGGAATGGCTAATTCCAAAGAACGACGAGGAATGGACAAACCTGGGTTTTCTTTAACACTTTCGGCTACAACAGCAATATTCTCGGCTGTTCTTGAGCGACGTGCACGGGTTTTATTCTTCACATCACTAACTTGTCCCAAGAGCTCGAATGTTTTCACCAATTTCTGTATTGCGGTCCGACAAGGTGCTTCACGGTGACCCAAAAATGTTCGAGTTTTACGAACCGTCTCTGCCAAATTTTCACCATTTTTATAGTAAATTTTAATAATTTAAATGCGTTGTTGAAGCGTGTATCGTTCCATATTTATTAATGGCGTAGTTTCTACTTGTCAAATGTCAAAAAATGATAGCTTCAAGAGTGACATCTACCGAAATAGCGGGCTATTCAAAATAACACCTCTTATTGGAAAACCCTTTATTATTAAACCACGAGAAACAGAAAGAAATCTACTTTGTTAGTTTTTAGAAGAAAAATAACAAACTAGAAATAATAATAAACTTATTAAACATTACCAAGAAGGGCAAGACATTTACATTACCGGTTGATAAAAAATCTGGGTTTTGCCCTTGATCACGAGCTGAGATTCAGGCTCTATATTTCTAAACTTTACATACTGTGTATAATGTAGCCCTTTGCTACAATAATTTACTCTAAAAACTAAAAATAGGTACTACTCATTGTCAGGTTTCTATTACTACAACAAGATCAATCATGCTCAGTCTAATAGGTGTACAGAGATCAAGTTTGTTTACTGACTCACTCATGCAATTGCTTTACTGTCATCTTTAGTTTTATTTCCGTCTTACTTTTATCTTTATTTTAGCCTTACTAGTTTAGTTATTGTATAACAGGGTTGGTGGCAGAAGGGTAGTTGAATGTTATATCAGTTCGCTCTGCTATCTTAGCTGTATGTCATACATATGTTAGATTATTAAATAAAAACGTTTATCATTATTAGTACTACTACTATTAATGTTTGTAAGAGCTGTTCTACTTTTTGCTATTGTGAACCTTTTACTATTTAGCGTGTCAATGTAATACCTATTAGCATTTGCATAGTTATAAATTCACTTGCGAAAAAATCTTTTGTAACCAACAGCTTTTGAAATATAGACATCAATCCTGAATCGCAGCTAAATAAAAGATAAATTTATTTAAAAGTTTCAGATCTTGTTCTTTAATTATCGTGGCGAAACCTTTACTACGATTAGTAACAGAAGGTCTTTTTACAAAAAAACTAAAATAAAACTTTACTAAAACTGGCGGTGCATTCGTCAGTTCGTCGACCCTGGAAAGAACCGCATTTTCAATTCTTGGGTATCAAAGAAAACGTTAAAATACGTCAATATTTATTACCTGTGTCCTTTTTATTTGGGTCGAGGCAATTCTGCATTATTAATTACATATTATTAATTAATTCTCCCAAAACTTGTAATATAATTATGCTGATTTAAAAAACATTGAAATTAGCAATTATATGTATTACAAATTAAAACTAAATTAGTACAGTGGTACAGTGGCGCATCTACAGGGGAACCCGAACTCGGTAACTGTATGTAGGAGCCTAGACCTGCATGGTCTACAATACAAAAATATTTATAGGTACTACATTTGATAGGCTCATCGGTAAAAAAACCTTTCAACCTAGACCCACCTACCACGTCGTTACTACGACACTGTAATGGTAACAGATAGCTATAAGGTATTTTGAATTTGAATACAATTAACAAAAAGTTTTCAAATGAATACCCCGAGGCTTTTGATATGATTTTAATTGGTAGAAAAATGAAAAAATCTTCAATTTATCGATTTAGTTTAGTCAAAATGGTCTCATAACTTACTTAGGTATAAACAGTTTTTAGTAATTTCTCTAAATATTAAAAAGCTATTTATTGAAAAGTGCCTTGAATATCTTGCGATAATTCCGCCACTCGTTAAAAAATAATTACTACTAGTATTAAAAACTCATCAGAACTCCTAAAACTAAATTAAAAGTAGATAATGATAGTCTAAAGGAGACCTTACACGTTCAATAATATTGAAGCAACATACCTACTGACAATTCAGAGCGATTATATTTTTATCGGTTTATGCCTTAGTTGTTTGAAATGTGCAACACACATTACATCACTTTTTTCAAAGATATAACAAAATAATAAATTCTTCTTTTTCTTTACGTTCTTATCCGTTCCGGATCAAACTGGCAATCTTGATCTTGTTGACTGCTGCACGCTGTGCATTTCTCATTATATGTTCTAAATATGTCAGTTTTCTAACTTTGACGGTGTTTGCGACTTCATGAGTTTCTGCATTCTGATAAAAGTTGTTTTTGCCTTGTAGTAATTTCTTTAGAGTGATCCCACTGATCATTAAATTGTAGTGTTCAAGAATGTAATTGTTGTTACTCTTTCTATTAATTTCTTCAGAAGATATTATATTCTTACTGAACCATACATTTGGTTTTCTCAACATTGAGTTCTAATCCGTACGACCGTACAACTCACTGGTTGCTGGTATGTTTGACACAAGTTCTTGTAGTCTCTGCAACCTATTTTCAAATATAACCGTATCGTCTGCGTATCTGATGTTATTCAATTTTTCTCCATTTATTGATATGTCTCCATTACATCATGTAGAATCCCGTTAAATATTTTCTCTGAGTAGATACTAAATAACAGTGGTAATAAAATACAACCTTGTCGCCCATCACGTTTTACTTCTATGTTTGCAAATTGGTTCCAATATAGATTAATTATACGAAAGGTACCTATTTTGTATCATTGCCTAAATCGTATCACACGTAAAAGTCGAATATATGTTAATTAGTGGGTGCTAAGGAAGTCTATTGTATTTAAGTAACATGAATTACTAGCACAATACATATTAATACCTTCCGACCACTTGTTGATTTAAAATTGCGTTATTTTGATTGAAAATAGATTCTTAAATATGACTGGGTTTTCTAATTTTATTTATCTTGCTTGGAACCATTTGCTCGATATTTTAATGCGTTCTAAACTATTAAATATAATATTTTCTCATTTAAAAAAATAAACAGAAAACGAAAGTACAGACAATAGATTTCGAACGATATGAAACAGGTCCTGACTGTGTTCAAAAAAAGTGAATGTCGATTGAATGAAGTGTATCTATTGTATAAAATCCGGAAACCTGCATTTAAGAGGCATCATAAATCAAAAGATATAATTGCTAATAAAGAAATTAAGGTAGCTGTAAGAACGACGACTTTGTCGGCTGAGATAGAGCAAGAAACAGCAGATCATGTGCTTCGATTAAATATTGTCTTTTTGGGATTACAACTCATTATTAGAAAACTAGCTAAGACGTCGAGAATGACTGGAGAAAAATGGAACTATGCTCCGCTCTTTTTCTTTGGCAACCTGAAGTCACATCAATGTCTCGAGCTAAAGGTTTTAATAGAAGTAATGTTTATAAGTTTTATGACTTACTGGAGGAAGTAATTGACCAAAACAATTTAGACGCAACCAAAATTTTTAACATTGCTAGATCAGGAATGTCCAAAAGAAAAGTCGAAAAATAATCGCAGCTAAAGGAAAGCACCAAGTTGGAACAATTTCTCCCATGATCATCAAAGTAAAGAGCATCTGCAGATTTTAAAATTAAATGTCCACCAGGAAGTATAGTGGAAATCTCGGACAGTGGCTGTATACAGTCTGATCTTTTTGTAAAACGGCTTTGTTAATGTTGTCAATCCTTCTATAGCACAGAAAGTACTACTGTTCTTCATGGGGATGCGACGCATTCGAAATATCTAGAAGCTTTACAATTAGCTACAAAAGAAGACGCAATTATGGTATAACTGTCAAAGTTATACGACCCACCGTTTACAACCATTAGATGCGGCATTTTATTTAAACGATGAAGTGTTTCTGTACACGAGCCATTAAAGAATGGCTAACAGCAAGCCCTGGAGATGTTGTAATGCAAAACCAGGTTTGTGATTTATTTTCGGAAGCCTATAGAAAGGCTACAACTATTGCAAATGCAGCAAGTGGTTCTCTTGGCACTAGCATCTGACCTTGTAACACAGACGTTTTGAAAGAACAGGATTCTGCAGCACGAGATGCTCTATTACAAAACGGGGATAGAAATAATCCCAACCAAGGTTGTGATGAATTCATAATATTATATAAAAATAATGACAATAACCTTAATACAAAACGAAAAGACAAAGATCATAAAAGTAACACTAAGCAAGAAACTGGCGGAATGACTGTTTCAATAATCCAGTCTATGAACTTTCAAGCCCAACTCCAGGTTGCTCAGTAAATGCTTCGGTTCAGAAGTTGTTGTCTTTACCAAAACCCACTTCAAAAGTAGCAAAACAATTAAAGAGAGCCCCACAAAGAACGGTTGATCTTACATCACGTTCCTACCAAAACAAACTTGAAAAGAGTGTAGAAAAGAGAAGCGTGAGTGTAAAGAAGATTAAGTGAAATGAGGAAATAAATACATGGCGAGCTAAAATAAGCATAATGGTACGAATTAGGCACCTATCCCCTAATTTGTAGATCTTTGTCATCTACGCCATTGTCTTCCAGTATTATAAGTTAGCTATGTTTGATGCTGCCAAATGCTTTATGTCAATCATTAAAGCATGTAGTATATATGGTATGTCAATATTAACATTCTTGTAACCCTGAATTTAGTACTTGTATAGCAAATAAAGCGTTTCTCCTAATGCGTTGCGAAATCCAAATCGAATTTAACTCATTTATTATTTACAAAGCTCAAATATACGTATGTGGGTTATTCTTAAAAATGCTTTGAAAAGGTGACTCATGAGTAGGGCCCAGAATTATATGCACTAAAAACTTTTAAAATATGCTGTTATATGCTCTTTAGAACTTGAGAAATATGCATCATCTTCCTTGACATATGCTGAAAATATGCACTGATAAACCTACTAATTTTAGCTGCAAAAATAAAAACCCGTTCCTAATGTAGAACATCTTTATTGAAATGTAAATATTAAATTCAAACTTAATCTATTACTTAAAAAACAACAATAAATCATTCTAAAGAAAACACAGAGTAAGCACCTTTGTTTAACCGTAAAAAATCTCACTATAGGTATAAATAGAAATACACATATATCAAATTCAAACAAAATATAGTATTCTTAAAAAAAGCAAATAAATAAATATTCTAAAGAAAGAATGGATAACGGTAGGTTCCATGGCTATAACTCATGAGGCTTATGGTGCGATAATCAGTACAGTGTTTGGCACTGGGTTGACGATAAAGCTTGATTTAAACCACCCTTTGGATATATATGCAGTTAATAGCTTCGTTGTCCAGATTCATCAACCATATCAACATCATCCCCTTGCGCGGGTGCTGCTCCCCCTTCTCCAGGGCCCTTGCCTACATGCCGCACCTTCTTCAATCTACCACGCCTCCACCGATGCATACGAGCTTTGCGGCTTCTAAGGCCGGTGCCATGTGCACCACATCGTTGATTTCTGTCTGTCTGTTGTCCAGAAGTTTGAAAAATTCGGTGTGAATTTCGTCCAGTCATGGTGCTTTTTCCATCTTTCATTTTTTGCATTATTGTAGTTTGTGCTACCGTTTTTGTAATGGATGGTCCGGTGTAAAAAGCCTTTGAACAGTTTCTCTGATTGTCTTCAACAAGATATTTATGTAGTTTTTCCAAGTTTCTAGTCTTGTACTTTTGTGTATGATTATATTTTCTGCGTCATCTTTTAGGCTTCCATTTGTGTTAGCTCTATATATGTTTACAGTTTGTTTTGACTTTATACGATGGCGATGTAGGGTTTTTTCAAGTGCTTCAATCTTTTTACATTGTTCTTTTGTTTATTGTTTTTTGGCGATTTTTATCGCTTTTTTGATCTCCTTGTAATTATGTTATGCTGTTCTGTTTTTATCTTTGTTTTTCCTTCTATCTTTCATAATTTCCAAGATCGCATTGATCATCTATGGTTTTTTCTTTGTTCTAATTGGGTTTAAGCACTCTTTGCTAACTTCCTCCATTGTTTTCTTGAATGTATTTAATTCATCATCTTTATTGTAGGTACCTATTGTTTATTGTATTGTTATATTGCATTGCTTTGTTAATCTTTGTGCAACTTGTGTTTAAGTGATTTCATTTTTTAGTTTCTTTAGCTTGTATTTATGTGATCTTTTACTTTTTGCAATTTTCTTCAGTCTTATTTTAATTTTGGCTACCACAATGAGTTGTAGTCAGATTGTTGTTGTTCTTTGCGCTCGGATATCAATTAAATTTTTCACTACATAATCAAGTCTGTCTATAGGGGGGCAATAAATTGATAATTCTAAAATTATGGCGTGTTTTAAAGATTTATATTAAAACTTTACTATCATAACATACAATGTTATGTCTTGTGTACAGTTAGATTTAAGTTAACAAGAAAAATCATTATCTAAATTGTAATTTTTTTTAGTTATGCTTATGAAAAACAAGTCTGTGCAATGCGTGTTGCCTAATTTATAACATACGAGCAAACCAATAAGATAATCGTTCTGTATACTATAAGAAGTGTAGTTGTTTTTGCGTAAATATTATTCTTAACGACGCAATGTATTGAAGCTCTAATAAAAATTTATTATATTATTGCCACATATACCATCCTAAGAATTAAAATTCCAATTTTAAGAAAATAATGTGTAGGTACTCGTTTCTGTTAATTGAGCTATTCTGCTTCACAGAAATGGGTTCTCGTAAATCCGGACATTTTTGCAAAATCCTACCAAACAAAACGTATAAGTAAATTAATTTTACTTGAAAACGACGCATTTCATGACAAAATGCAAGAGTAATCCTTCTTACTAATTGAATGTAGATTTTGAAAGCGGCAGAATTATTTATTTGTTCAGTAGCTTAACAAACTTCTAAAGAAATGTTTTATATCCCACACTAAATCTCCAATCCTGGTAAGGTTATTGAATAAAAGATTCAATTACCGACTGTAAAAACCATCTAAAAAAATCTCTTCTCAATATTGTCTGTATGTCCCTGTCATTTTGGAGATAAGCAACAGCTGGTGACTTAACTCCAAGGTGTGCTGGAACTGCTTGATTGATAAATAAGTTTCTGTAATCCAACTATTGAATAAACAATTTGGAATTAAATTGAATTTTTCAAAAAAACAATTATAGGGATTATAAGTACAAACATCCTACTATTAAATATTTTTGTTGAAATAAATTATAACTCCACAAAAATATATTTTATGTTAATAAAAAGAAAAAGTCTGTCCTTTACTTATGTCCTTCTCTTTTTACATTAAGCTTTATTCACACACTCTTAGTTCTCTGGCACAGGTTTGCCTTTTTTCTAACTTTGTTTTAAGAAAACCAAAGTATTATTTTCTAAGCTTTAATTATTCGTCATGGTATTCCCCCAAATAATCCTATTTATTATCTATATTATAAGGTAACTTACGATAAAATAAAAGACTGACACAGTATCGACCAAGTTTAAAAAATAAAACCAAAAATAAAGAAACTTTTTATGTTTAATTGTTTAATCCGATTAGTTTATTAAGTATTTCTTAATACTTTCTTTGTTTCATGTTTTATTCTCATAAAACAATTTTCATACTCCATTATTTACATGTGACTGGAACAGCTGACACAATTGTTGAATATTTATTTCCAACTTTGAATCATCCCCATATTAACTGCCTGTTAAGGGATTATTATTCTGTGCTAGAACAAGTGTTCTATTCAACAAGTACAATAATTATAGCTTATGTCTCTTAAATTGAATTACAGAACGATTTTACTTTTTTAGAAGTTGTTTTATTATTTACTTTTTTTTTATTAACTAGATTTATTAAGATCTTAATTTTTTTTGCAACTTTGATGTTTGTGTTTAGTCCCACAAATTATGGGAAAGATACACACATTCAAGAACTTGCATGTTTATTAATACTTCACATTTATAAACTAGATATAAGTACATGAATGTATTATAGCCAAACAGCAGTAAAAGATAATAACGTATAGTAATAGTAAATAACAATAAAACACTCGAATTATCAAAATCTTGCTTTTTCCAAAATAATTTTCCGATCTTACAAACATCTATATTTATTTCGCTTAATACTCAGACAGTTAGATTTTGTTAATTATAAAGGAAGACACGTTTTTAAAAATCATTTAATAGAATACTTTAGGCTCTTCCTTGTTAATATTGAAATATCTTACGTAAAGTCATAAAGTTATCATTACTAGTTTGTCTATAATCATTAGGTGTCCATAAGGTTTTATTAACAAAAAAAAAGTTTTTATCAATGTAAATTTGATTTGCTTGTAGAATTCCAATACAATTATTAGGTAAAACATTTTCCTTATGAACATCTACGCTCTACCATAATTACCTTCAAATTCTCTAGAATAGTAGCATTAAGTATAAGTTTTGTGTTATACTTAAATAAAAATAAAAAAGAGAAATCTAGTGCTTCGACAAAATTCTATAATTACCTACAATTAATCAGTACTTCGTTTACTTAAATATTATTACGATTTTGCGAACAATAAGAAATACCATTATACTATAAAGTAAATTTGGTACAAAATAAGATACATATAAATTATATTAAATTACGAATTTTATAATAAGACAAATTGTAAAAGATCATTCATAAAACTTGTTAATATTTATTTGATTACGTATTGGCAAATATTAAGCAGAAAATCATTTTGAATCTTCTATAATATTCTAAGGTACTTGTTTTGCTACTAACGCATCTAGTAATCGTAATTTAGCTTTTACTTGTTTGTAAGAAGTGTAAACATTTGCCATCAAAAGCTTGTCATCTTTTTGCAATTTTCTTCCTGTTTTTGCTTGAAACTCATTTTCAAATTCCTTTAAAGATCTACGCAGTCTTTTCTTTTCTTCGTTCATTTCTCTTTGTTGTTTTAGTAATTCGTCTAATGTAAGTGTATGTAAACTTTCTCCCAATGATATATCTGTATCACTATCTGTACTAGCTGATGGGTTTAATTTCTCAGTTTCAGTTTCAGAAGCATGTGGAGGAGATGATACAAAATCCATTGTTTCATGTTCATGGATGGTTGCTAACTCATTAACCGTAGCACTGCTCTGTAAACAAATAAAGTAAGTAAAAAAAAGACAAAGAATGGTATCTGATTTGCTTAAAATAGGCGCATGAGAAATTCCCAAAACATATTCTCAATTATTGACTATTAGCTATGTGCCACTTTTACCAGTCTTACCATTTTATCCATAAAAAACCTCCATATATTTGTAAAAATTGGCAGAAATATGCAAAATATAATTGTCAGAAATCCCACTGGTCTAGTTATTAAATTCTTACTAATAAAAGTTTTAATTTTTATATTTGTTTGTTTTTCCGAGCAACACAATTTTAACAGTTGGTAATAGTGGTCAAAAAACAGGTAAAGATAACAATACAAAATGTGTCTTACCAAAGAAACTTTTGCCATCATTCGTTTTAAAGTTCTGTATCTGTCATAGAGTGGACGCACTAAATCCCGATCTTCTTTACTACTTGGCCTTCCATGTATGGATTCAAGGTAAAGTAAAGCTTTTTGAACTGCCACTTTTTCTCCTATAATTTGTTCATTGCTCATTTCGTCTATGTCTTCTCCACGATCTGATGTTAAGCGTTGCGCATTTAATTTCTGAAAATACAATTCAATTTTAATTTTCTTTAGTATTCCTATTATCAGTGCCTTTCTTACCTTCTCTATTTCGGTTAAAGTAGTTTGTATGTTGTACTCTTTACTTCCTTCAGGAGTACCAGCTTCTGCAGTAAAACCTCCTAAGGAGGAATCACCTTTCAATTGTTTGTATTCCTTTTTCAACTTGCTCAAATCTACACAAAACTTTCTCATATTCTTATCATTCATTTTATCTGCTTGCGATGGTTTATATCCAAACATTACTTGAAATTCTTCATCGTATCTTTTGATTTTACGCTTCAATGTGCTAATTTGCTTTGATAATTGTTTCAACTTCTTATCTAATGGACTTTTAGATTCTTTGCTAAGTGATGTTTTTGTTTGTTGAACATTGGGGTCGAGATATATACGATGTGTAACCATAATTGAATTACGTGGGGATGATAACATGCGATTGGATGCTACTAGCAA
The DNA here is from genome assembly GCA_011009095.1 of Ignelater luminosus. Lineage (NCBI taxonomy): Eukaryota > Metazoa > Arthropoda > Insecta > Coleoptera > Elateridae > Ignelater > Ignelater luminosus. The sequence goes on from VTPC01091286.1 coordinate 138,975, forward strand.
ACTTGGAAGTGTTTCTGTTTGATCTGTTATTTCTTGACTTGAACTTGATGGCATTGGTTCTGAAGAATCTATTTGCTGATGAAGGGTTGTTAAATCCAATGTTGAAGATATAGGAGTGTGTTGGGGACTGGGAGATGGTTCCTTCTCTTCCTGACGGACTACATGTATAAGACTACCATTTGGATCAGATTTAAGAAAGTTCAAATCATCTTCATAATTCTTTTCCGGCAGATCATGATGTTCTATGATTTCATCTCCCAATATTTTTGGTTTGATATCATTATTATTTTCTTTCGATATATTTTCATCTTTATGCACACGCGATTTTGAAAAATGTTTATTTTTATACTTTCTTCCAGGGTTAATCCTCCTACCTCTTTGGGCAGGAGGTGGAGCAAATCGTTCGTGATATCTACGTCTTTCATGTTCGCAATCGTCGTATCCTAACACTTCTACATTTATACTTTTAGGGGGAGAACATTTAGTATCAATATTCATTTCCACCAAAGAAACAATAATTGTTTCATTGTGTTCATGTAATGGATGTGCTTTTTGAAAGTCCTCATGACTAACAACACGTCTGATATCCTTTTTGCTACCATCATTAGTAGTATCTGTAGGCCTTTCTTCGGAATTCGATCGGATCACTTTCCGTTCTTGAGAAACAGACCCCGTACTTTCTTGCCTTTCTTTTCTCTTGCGTGCCTTACAGATAACTTTGGCTTCTTCATAATTGGAAGGAGTCTGTGTTTGCGATTTTCTCGTTAGGGAATCTGTCAGCATTCGTTTTACTTTTACAAATCTACTCTCTTGATCCTTACGTACATCCTTGATTTTCTCTTCTTTTGTGCTTGAAGTTTTCATTACGTCTTGATCCACCATGTGGCCGCACTGTTCAAGAAAAAAGAAAATATTTATAAATTTGGATTCAAATAGCATTTAAATTTACTTACACTGCACTCCCTCAACAGAGAGCAAAAGCGTTGAATATTTCGCTCAATATCGAAGTTTTTCTATGAACCACTAATATCTTAAAAAAGTAAGATATATAAAAATTGTAATTACAGCTATAACAAATATATCGTTATAAAATACGTGTATTTTTAAGCACTGAAATTAAGGGCTTTTTAATATTTTGTTTATGTCAAAGGATTCATATCTCTATCACGACACATTGCAGGTTTATGGTTGCTTCAAAAAATGTGTAGAAACCAGTCGCAGCTTTAGCATGTGGCTGTCAAAAACCACACAACACACTGCTGCACTCGGTAGCACACACTCAGTTGTTATAACACTGGAACAAGAGAAAGATAAATTAGTCATTTTACATTAAATTTATCATTTATCATAATGTAGATAATATAGAAAAATAAAATTAAAATTGTTAGCAAAAAGAGCTATATTAAGTATGCTATTAGGTAGGTTGATTATGCAGACCATGTTCATTTTTTATTAAGAAACCCAGAATTTATTTAGTATTTACTGCCCAAATTATTTACAAGATTATTTTCAGATAGAGTAATGGTCTCGATAGTAATGGGTTGAAGAATAAAACAGTGAATGATACATATCTGTAGGAATTACATAAATAACTGTCGTTTCTAAATACATGGTGGTTTGGTAACAGGCTGAAAGGTGTAGTTTCAACCAAGAATTAGAAAATACAATTTTGACTTGAATATATAGCTCATACAGTTTGAAATATATTTGAGAAGGTTTAAGTTTCTCTTAACAGTAATCTGTTATAGAACAATAAAATACTGTTGTGTTTTATTTCAAATTTATCTAATTGAATAATAATAAAACTTTGCTGTTCTGTATCTGGTCTATATTCAAGTCGAGTTAACGTCTACTTATTATTACTGTTTGTAAGAATCTTCTTAAATTAATTATGATTGGATTCTGTTGTGTTCTTTTTCTCTTTGAATAATCTGTTAACACTCAATGGGTAGACTATATAGTAAGATATCATTCAAAAGTTATAATAAGCTAGGTAGTTGTTTTGCAAATTATTATAGATATTGATAGGTTAGCTTTTGATTCATAGAATTATAATTAAAAGTTCAAACTAAACCACCTAAAAATGAGAGATTAGTCATTAAACATAGCTGCGTTGTATTACCATCTGCCAAACCTACTGACAAAAACTTTGAGAAAGAAAATCTGTTGGAAGAGTCTGCATCTTATTAAAAGTGATGTAGGTAAATACTTATTTTTGAATAAACAATTTTTAAGTGTTTCAATTTGGTTTTTTAATTGCATTAAAAAATTAACACCAAAAAAATCAAATTCGAGGTAAAAAACGCTATTTCAATTTAGCCAAGCATGGAACATTTCAGTTTTATGAGAATTTTAATTTAAAATTACATGATGTTGATTTTTCAAAATAAGAAACACAGTTTGTTTGAAGTAGAAAATATTGCTTGTTTTTCAAAGCTTTAAAAATCTGCTACTACTAATTTATGTATTTGCTGAAAATTATTAGTTTCAACAGAATGTAAATTTAGAATATTTGATTACATGAAGATAAAATAGGAAGAGAAAAAAGTTAGTAAAACAAGACGCATATGCCAATATCTAAAATTAACTAGATTGACCTTGAGTACATGTTATACACATCACAGCGTTTGAGGAAAACATCAAAAATTTGTAACGATCTAAATTTAAAAAGAACAACAATGTAATACATTACATCCATGACTAACGTCAATTATTTAATTCTCTTTGGGAATATACAAGATTATCTCATCTTTAATGGAAAACAGAAATTGCAAAAATATTTCAAGTTAATTGGATGAGATTGTTATTTTCATAATAAAAGACGTAATAAAGCTTTAATGATGATGATATGCGCATTTTAGTTGTTTTATTAATTTTTTGTAATTTTCCAAAATTTGCCAGCCGGAAAATTATAAACTAGTTAAACGGAAATGATAAGCATCATGATGACATGCAGACTCTCTTTGTTTTCATCAACCACCAGAATTGTCGAATCATTTTAACAAAATTAACGTGAATTTCTTATTTGCATAATGTTTCATACTATTTTCAAGCTACAAGTTTACTGTTTTCATTATGTAAAGCTTAATGATTGTAATTTTACCAATGGTGCTCAAGTACATTAAGCATATGCCTTTATTTGCTTTATTATAATGTCTGCCATTACTCATTAGTTTAGATAAACTATATGGCGTCATATTTGACATACCTAAATGCGTAACGTGAAAAAGCACTTCAAATTGGGATTTTTACAGACTTTTCTAAAACAACTATTTACAGTATGTGCGTGCCTTACTTGAACTCAATAGCACTACTAACAATTACGTTATAATTGATGGTACATATAATGTACTCCATGAATTGGTTTTGCTCTACAGAATTAATTCATTAAAAGCAGACACATTTATTAGCGAAATAATTATTAATTAATTAGGAATTCGTGTAGGTGCGTTCGTTAACATTTTGCAAACATGCTTTACTTCGTCATTATGTTAGTGTTTTCAGTTAATCTTTTTTCTTAGATTACGATATAAAACAATCTATTTCTAAAGAAATTGGCTAATTAGAATGTCTTTATTACATCAGGTACATTGGCTTTCTTTTACATATTGATTACAATTTGTAAAAATAATTAATTAAATCTTAGAGAGAAAGTGAACATCTACATCCCAGAGCGTAATGTTTTAGACGGTTCACAGCGCGCAATTCCTATATTTTTTTACTCTCCACATAAACGTACTCAAAGAACTCTTCGCAGTTATAAGTTGGCGTATGAGATAGAAATGATTCTACTTTTATACCCTGAATACAGAGGAAAAAAAGATCTTAAAAAACTTTTAATCTTACGTGATGTGTATGATTCTCTTTGTCACATTTCGAAAATATTTACTTTCTATGAATCCATAGCGTTTTTTAGTTTTAGTTTTTCAAAAATAGATAATAGAGAGATAGAGAAAATAGAAAGAAGACAAGAGCCTGAATCAATCGATGTTTCTTTTATTAGAATTTTAATAATTTCTACCAAATGTTTGGATACTTTCATATCATTTGTGTTCTATTTGATACAGTCAATAGTTTTCTCGTGGTTCAAAAAGGAGATAATCATGCGATTGTTTTATATGCAGAATTTGTTTTTCTCATTGCTGCAAGAAATTATTCAGTCTGCCTTGTAATATTATATATGAAGACGTGATATTGATAGTATGAGAAGTTTCAGACACCTTCTTGTCACTGACATGTGTTTATATGGAAACGTTTCTTCATATTTTCGGCTAAGAAAGACGCCTTAGAATTTACTACGCCTAAGCCTAGGAACTGCATTTCATGAATCTTTTAATCAAATACGTGACAGAAATTGCAAATTTCAGCCTTTCCATCATTCAGAACTCTGAGAAGAAAGTACGAAAAATGAAGAACATAAATAGATATGATGATAAAAAAATAGTAACATCAATACTAACTTGTAATTTAAGATTACAGTAGGTGAACCAAAAGCAAGAGCAATCTGTAAATACAAGCAGCCTATTTAGTACAAGAAATCTTGTTCTAGGCAACTTGCCCAACATTTTAAACAAATTCCAAAGACAGAGCGTATTCTTTAAATCAGTTATCCCAACCTTTTGTCCTACGTGATTTATAATTCTCAATTTGGCGACCCCAAAAGACCTGAAATTCTTACCACTTAAAATAAGTTCGCCATAAACCAAAAACTATCTAGCATTTTTAACAAGATCCACAGAGTTTAGTTGATCGAAAAAGCACGCTCTACTGAGCCGAACTTGTCCAAAAGAGGCTGATATGTTTAAAAAGCATGAACAGCCCAAAACTCAAACTGATGCAAAATTGTTGATATAGAATCAAAAAGCGTAAGTCAGTCAGATCCAGATTTCTAGTGCGGCTCTTAGTAACTAATCCGACATAAAAGTCTGACATCTACAGGCTGGCAATTTACTGTCAGCATCATATTTTGACATTTTACTTATCTTTGGTATCTTAAAAATACTGGGATAAAAAATAAGTCATGTGCCACAACGTGTTTGACATTAAAAGAAAAAAATCTAATCCTTAAAGACAAACTGACTAGAAGCCGGAGTAACACTCCCGATCAACTGAAAAAACTCAGTCAGCTCAAAAAACCCGGTTAACCAGATTAACCAAATTAGAAAGCTCTAATAAGTTCAGACGATGCAGAAAGCCCAGCCACCTCAAAAGCCGGAGCGACCAAAATGTTCAAGCCATTGCTAACTCTGCACAGATTAGGAAAATATAAGAACCAAAATTTTTTTCTTTCGAATTTTTCTAACAAACTTAATTTTTAAAATAGGTACAGGTAAAAATCGCATCGTCTAACATTGCTACAAATTCTAAAGAAATAATGTAGTTTCTCTATCACTCTATACTTATAATCTTCAATTCGGAGATCTCAGTGCCAAAGAAATTTTTAGAACGAATCCGGCTAAAATGACTAAAATGAGTTTGGCAGTCCAATAGTCCAATACCATCTTTAACAAAATTTCAAGAGTCCTATTAATCTAGAATCTTGATTGATTCGAGAAATATGACTGTGCAAAAAAGGCAAATTGGCTCGAACAATCTAAATAGTTAAAAGTTCAAAACTCTTGATATAGACTCAAAAAGAAGAATATTTATAAAAGTGAGGTCATATCAGGAACCTCAGCTTGGATTATAATAACTAATCCGTTTTATAATAAGTATGACACGTAGTTACAAGCAGTCTTTCATGTGTAGAATTTTATTGCCAGAAAAAGCCCAACCAGCCCATAAAGTTCGGTGAACCAGACTAACCAGCTTAAAAATTACCAATGAGCCCAGTAGAGTCGACCCGAAAATTCCAGGTAGCTTCATTGTACCCCATTGTATCTCAATTTCTGAACTTGATAATATCCAACCCCTTTAAAAGCCACAAATCGAGGAAGAAGACGTTAAAAACCTAGAAAAATATAACAATGGGATTATCAAAATTTCTTTTTCCATATACCTTGTTTAGTTTTGTTGTAAACTCTCGATAGGCTGTCAATTATTGATTTGATATAGGACGATGACTTTTCGATAGCTTACGTTAGAGTCTTGCACGATGTTTGAGTATAAGGTTACTTCATACTCAGTCATCTGATAAATTTAATATCGGTTGGGATGAAAACGCGCGTTGTCAATTCGTTTTGGCATTCTTAGTTACGTTACGGTATCGGATTTCAGTGTATGAGGCAACCGTCTAAGAACCGAGAGATCTTTCCTTCGGAAGGGGCATGAATCATATTTGCCCGAAGCAGAGCTCAGTAAAATGCCTTGGTAAAGTGCTCGAGTTCTTTTTCAAAATAAGTATTCAAGTATTTTACAAGTACTTGAAGCACTTGCACTTTTAAAGACTTCAAGCACTCAGCAAGTTGTGCTTGATGTTTGAGGATTTAATTTTTGAATATATTTTTGATAATTTCAAGTACTTAAGTCGGTGCTTGCTGATTGGAGCATTTTATTTCAGTGCTTTGCTCAGCTTTGGCTTAGAAATATGTACCTATGATGCCAAAAGAAATACTAAGTGCGATTTTAAAGTTTCTCGATCACTTTTAATATCCTCATGTCAAGACAACAACTGAATTTGGTTTACTTTCATGAGATGATTTGGACACAGTTTAATTTTAAATGCACTTGTTGTAATAGTAATCGTCTTGCCGATTACGTTAGTGGTCCTCTGGTAGCAAATTTGATCTTTTATGAAGCCCAAAATGCAAATCAAAACAATTAATGATTTTTGGTGTCAAGATCTTTGATCTTAGTTAGTCTTACTTATTTTGAATCTTCTTATGAAATCGATGCCAGTTCGAACAGTAAAAGAGGGTCATTTTTGAGGTTTAGTTTTTCTGATTTTGTGTATGAAAGGTGAACTGGGGCAAAGATAAAATGATCATCCTTTAAAAATATTTATATTCTTAATCTTATACATATATTTGTCTGTTACATTATTAAATAGAACGCTATCTTACTATAACAAGTGTATAAAAAATGTCTGGTCAAGTAACGTGGTTACAGATATTGGCAAAACTACAACTACGTATGTCAAGTTAAAATTATATTTTTATATTTTATATTAGCTGTTGTATGAAGAAAAATGTAAATAGACTTAATAAAGCTATTTGATGTGTTGCTAAAAAGCATTTTCAGAAAATAAGAATGAATGAATCTACAATATTATGCAATCACACGATATAAATCTGATAAAGATTCAGACATCTCAAATATAAACATAAAAAAGCGTGGCTACTAAAATTAAAACAAATAATGACAAGTAACTGAAACTGAGATTCAAACAGAAATTGCATCATTAAGAAAAGGAAAGCAATAAATGTCAAGAGATAAAAGTATTATTTCGAGTGCTATGTTGTCTATTATTTTCGATTGTATCTATTTTATCGCAGATTGAAAAAAATCTTCCCGTTTATCTTAAAGTTATTTAGAAACAAATTTATCTTGTTATAACTACCTCATTTCTAAAATATCAGTTTATAAAAAATTATAACACAAACATAACAACCTGTATGAATAACTTTACTTACCGAAACAAGTAAAAGTAAAGCCCTCTAGAGAAGAAATTCGGGAAACATTGAATTTCCAATATCGGCAAACAAAAAAATGGAATAAATAAAACGAAATTTTTTATACTGAAAGAATAAAAATAATAATACCTGATGTAGAGGGTTTTGACAATATTGGCAGAATTTTTCATATTGTTGTCTTCAATTATAGTAATTAACACGGCGATTTACCAAACCGAACTGCGCACTTAAGTGGCTGTAGAGTTAATATTATCTGATTATTGTATCAATATTTTGTTTAAAATATGAAAAAGATGTCAACAAGATGCGCGATAAAGTAGTGCAGTTCGTACTGGATAGAACTTATTTTATTATAAATAAATTAATAATTATTCGTTTTCATTGTTTATTTAAAGCCATACAAGTCTTAATGGTTTTTCCTAATGAGGCAGGTATTGTACAGACAAAGGGGTGGATTAAAAACCAAATAAAAAGGAGGTATTAGAATAACAGCTGATTATAAAAAAGAGCTTTTTGTGTAAATAAATGTCGTCCTTTCAGTTGGATTAATTTCACATCATGTACAGTTAGTTACTAACAGGAAAGTTAAGGGCAGATCGATTCAAAGGTTAATGTAATGAAAGACTCGAGATGAATGAAAAATTCACTAGAATTGCTCTCCCATTCTTGATGAAACCCGAAGGTAAGAATGAAAGACAGGGCAGAAATATGCTTGATGGAATTTTAACGCATTTTTATTTCGCTGTAATAAGTTAGGTGAGAACTTAAATCGCGAAGTGAAGAGTCGGTGTTTGAAAACAAATTTAAAAGTCACGAAAAATAAGAAGAGGAAAATGCTCTTTCTTCATATCTAATATTCTTCAACGCATAATAAAGTTTGGTAGAAGTCAACGCTTTGAAGGTTCTACACAAAACATTTACCTTTGATAGGTGGTAGTATATTCAGAGGAAACGTCATTTTCTTTAAAGGATGTGCCTGATTTTGAGATAATCATATTATTATCTATGTAAGCACCTAAAAGGGAAGCATAGGTGTGTGAGTTACCAACGTTTACCAGAACATTCAATTGACATTAAATTTATTTAAAAAGTACAAGCGTCAGAATGATCAATAGGGACTTAATAGTTTCATCCTTTAAACGCTATAACTTATAAAAAATCTTAAATTAGTAACTTATTATATATATTTTATTAACGTTAATATTAAACATCCTTTCAGACCTATTTGGTACTAAAAGTATAATTATTATTTAAAAGGTGTCTCGTAGTAACTTCATAAGACTTTATAAAATTCCAGTTCTGGCCAATTCAACCCGGAAAAGTGGGATATCAACATTTACTTTAAAAACTGTAATCTATTCACGTCAGTGATTTATAACCTTTTCTCTGTAATGTAAACTCTGTGGTGTCATCGTTAACATAATTTAATTATCACAGCAATATAATGGTTTTTAAATAGCTTGGTTTGAATTTGTTAATATTGTGCAATAATTATTTTCTGAAAGTTCAAAGTATCTAATTAACACCAATTCTGTAACGCGCAACAAACAAAAATAGAATCTCCTGGTAATTTTTAAATAACAACTCCTACGCTCTCAAAATGAAATTTTAAAAAATGCTAAACTCAAGTGGTAGTCTTTAGCTGTGGGTAGAGTAGTAGATAAAAAACTGTAAACGTGAAAACTTGACATTTTCTGTACTTAAATACTATTACAAGGAGAATGATCAAGTAGCCCAAATAGGTATTTAATAGAACCATAACGCGGATCAACTCTCTTTATAAATTTTCAAATTTTAAAGATTTTATTAAAAAATATTTTGTAATTCCAAGTGAACAATAACCAAGAGCAAGCTTAAAAATGTAACACATTTCAGAAAATTTCATTCTGGACAACTCAATCTAAATTAATCTTTCCCACTACAATTGAAATCAATTCCATATTAGATTGAATTACTTAATAGGGACCTGAAAGTAATAAATCAGGTCTAGTTATAGGCTTCAGCTTTAATGGTTAATAATGAAACTCATAAAGATCAACAACCGGCTGGACTTTATCAATTATGTACTTTTGAAATATAATGTCACAGTAAATTAATTCAAAACAATCAAGATGAAGCAACTGCAAAGATATTCTTTAAAAAAAAAACTAATATTACTAACAGTTACATTCAAATCCATACAGAAAAACTTAACCGATCAAGAACTTTCAACAAAAATTGACTGTATCAAAATGCAGATTAAAACCTGATTTTTACGATTATTCACTTCTAATCAGTGCTATAATTAAAAAGGAAATCCCAGGATAATTAGGAACGGTATAAGAAATTAGAAGGAGCAGGTTGGAAAAAAGTATAATACATACATCAACTTTAATTTAAAAATGTATGAAACCAACAAACAAAAAAGTTCACTAGTACTACATGGAGGCTTGAAGGTATCTACCGTTAAATGATAAATCTCTTAGATAGATGAATTTTTAGAAACGCAGTCCATCAAGTGCATGGAAAATGATCTTTCACTCTTCTAGGCTACAATCTCCTAAAGACTAGGAAATATAATGACTTCTGTCAAGACATAACAAATTACTAGAGTCGTTTCCTTTAAGTTGCATGCATAAAGCTGTAAGTTATAGTTACAGTTACTGCTCTTAGAAAATAGCCAAGCTGTATGTAGTATAAGCTTTTTATAATATAAAAAGTAATTAAGCTACAAGTTACTTCTGAAATGTAGTTCTAGCTTCCAAACAGCCATTTCTAAGTAGCTCAAGTTACTCAGTCTCGTTTGGGCAACCGAGGCACGTGCTCAGTGCTCTGTAAACTAAAGAAGTCCCATTTATCAACTTTTGACTTCTCGATATTGTTTTGTTGAAAAGTAGCAGTAGCAGTTACAGACCATAAAGGAGCTTTTGAAAAACGTTAAGGAGAGGTTGGAATAATAATTGCCAAAGGTTTGAACGCAAAAAGAGATAAGCCCAAAAGAACGATAAAGCAGAACCCAACCCTGTAAAAGCACTTTTGCCATAAGAATCATTGTAATTACATTAAGTCACTCCAATCGTTTTGAGAAATACAAAGGAAAGCCATGTAAGCTAGGCATAAATAGCGCTGATATGTTAAAGTTTTGCACGAATGATAAGTGATGGTGACTGGGAAATGATAAAAATTATCTTTAAATCTTGATTGTATTGCCAAAGATTTTACAGTTCCAATTATTTCAATGCTTAGAAACCAGCGCTTCTTATTGGCCAAAGGTATTCAATTAATGCCACTTTTTATCTAGAGGATATTCGAGAATCTGGCAAGCTACGGTGCCATTAAATGTGGACTGATGAAATAATGAATAAAAATTCAAAAAAATATAAACTGGTCGAAAGACTTCCACATAACTGATTTGCACTAGATAATATTAATTTGATTGCAAACTACTTGATTGAGGCAATAGTCAAGTTATCAAAACGTGACAATTACATTAAAAACATGAATCTAACCTGAAATTTTATTAATTAAACTGTGCCGAATTGAGAGGCCCTAGCCAATCACTTATGAAAATGAAATTCTTTGCATTTTGTGCCACTTAAGTCTAAAGAGTAGTCATTATTTTAAAATAATCAAATTTCTTGGTTGGCCCTTGCCTTATGTTGTGCCCTAAAGGGAAATAAGACTATAAGAGCTTCATAATTCTGTTAAGTAGATATTTCTATGCATACCCAACCAGCAACCTGTAGCACCTGTTATTCCTACATGTTTTATAATTTGTCGGTGGCCGTTTTTCGTCCAGTTTGACGCTGTAAAGCCATGCGTTTGGGATAGATAAGACGGAGGTTTTGAGAGATATCTAAACGTATTCAATGTGCCTTTTTCTATGTATTGAGTATAACCACGATCGTTGGTAGCTCTGCTAGGAATTTAAAGAAAGTGTGTCAGGAGTTCAACAAGGATGTGTGTCGAGCCCTTTTTTATTCTCTGTAGTATTAGACGAAACAATAAAAAAAGCAAAAGACATTAAAATTGGGATATTGACAAATAGAACAAATAGAAATAAACGAACTTATGTTTGCAGGTGATATGGCTATAATGGCAAATACAGAAAATAATCTAGAAGTGTTAGAACAAGAATTGAAGAAAACAAACATGAAGACAAATATAAAGAAAACAAAAAAACATGATAATGCCAAAAGAAAATAAATCACATAATATACGACTGCAAGGAAAACAAATAGTACAAGTAAAAAGTTTTAAATATTTGGGATCAATAGTCGAAAGTAATCAAAAATTGAAAAGGAAATCACCGCTAGAATGGGAAAAACAGCAACGATGTTTAATATGATGAAGACGACATTTTTAGGGAAGAAGGCGATACCCAGTAAAATAAAAACACAAGTAGTTAAAAAAGTGGTAAGACCGACAATCATGTATAGCATGAAACATGGACACTAACAGAGAAATCTAAAACACGCCTGAATGCAATGGAAATGAGATTCTTAAGACCTATAGAATATAAAACTAAGAGAGAGGATAAAAAAACTACAGATAGAACCCATATACAGTGTGTCCCAATTTCGATGCTCATTATTGGGATTTCGGAAATTATCTTATTTTTTTTAAATAAAAAGCATTTCCCACTTAGTGTGCCATGGCTTTAAACATATGAAAATCATTGGTTTTTGTCAGATAAATTACATTTGTTATGTAACAATTGCTAAAACAAAACAAAAGACACTTTTAAGATAATTTACTGAGCATTCACAGATAGCATCAACTAAGCATCTAATGCCCCATAAAAGCGTATTTATTTTGTTTTAGCAATTTTTGCATAACAAATGAATTTCTTTGATAAAACTCCACGACTTTGTGTGTCAGATGTCATGGCACACTATGATGAAAAATGATTTTCACTTCATAACTCGATAAAACAAAAGAATAGCTATGTCAAACCATGTATCACTGAAAAGCATTTAAGGCGTGCAGTTCAATAATATGGAAATAAAGTAGGCGTTCCATTAGAAAAAAATTTGGCGTTTCACTGCAGAAATAAAACAAAAGACAATTGCGAAAATAATTCTCTAAAACACCCTCTTTTGTTGCTGTTCTTTTCTATCATTGCTCGTTCCTGAGATACTTCACATTAAAAAAAATAAAATAATTTGGTTTTTAGCAAATATCTAGTAAGCCATAAACTTTTTTGAAAAAACAAAAGCATAAGTAAACTGATCTCCAAAATAGCCAAAACTTTTCTAATTTAACCGACTTCGTATCTCTTACAATTTCCGAGATCCCAATAGTGAGCATCGAAATTGGGACACACTGTATGGAAAACAGTGGAGGGACAATTAAGGTGTGTCGTATGACAAAAGATATATTAGTAAAAAGAGTGTACGAGTCGCGAGTGCCGGGTAAAACCAAAAAAGGAAGACCCACGAAACATGGAATGACGGTGTGCGAGAAGAAGCAGAGAAAAAGGGAATAAAATGGGAAGGAATCGCACAGGTAGCCCGGGACAAAAAATTATGGAAAGAAAAGTGTGAAAGAAACCAACTCCAACAGCCCTACACCTAACAGAGAAAGGCATAGGATTAAGCAAGCATGTTACAATGGTAAAGTACGTCGTCATCGTAATAAATGTTGCAAATCTTCAGATTTGGAGATTTATGTTGGTTGTAGCTCTCTTTTCCGTTATTCGGATACATTTTGGCAAAACTTAGTGCCAGTTGTTAGTCGACGAATTTATGCAAATAGTCATCCTATTATTGTGGGGACGTTTAATTCTAGACAAACAACTTCATAGTGAGAGAACCAGGGGCTATAGCAGGATAAAATTGTGGCTATTTACAGTACATGCAGTGCATGCTTCATTCTGTTCAGAAACAAAAAACAGTCGTACTGTATTGTGTTAAATTGGAAAATAAACAAAAATCTTAAAAATGACTATAAATTCTATACCGATTCACCCCAACCAAACCAAAATAAAATGGAATTGAGAGTCGTATTCATATGGCACTTTCTTTAGGTACTATGTAGCTTATAGTATAGAGTATAATATAAGTAAATGCGGTTTGGCTGAACTTCATTTAATTTTTCGCTTAAAAGATTTATAGTGCCGTTATTTGGAGCATCCGTTGAAAACGACTTATAACAACAGTATGTGTTTCTTAGAAAACAGGAAATTTGGAAATTCTTCATCAGATTCACCTATGACCCTTCACGAAGTGCTTATAGTATTCGTGTCTAAAATAATATCCAATAAACCCAATTTGATTTTATTTTCACGCAGATAGCTATGAGTATATCAAAACTTGTTTATAAACCTATCGATGGGATAAAATGGAAAGTACCATCACATGCCAATAATAATTTTTAAATTTGTATAAAAATGCACACTATTGGTTAATTTACGGAAACGTGTGGTTTCCTCAATTTAGTAACTCTGCATTACGTAGTCCTTTATTTTCTGAAATATGCTGAAATAATAATTTCCAATATTAGAGATCTAGAGAAAGAAATTGGTGAAAATTGTAAACCTTAATTTTCAGCTAAAACTTCACGAGTTACATTTTTAATGAAAACCTTCATCAACCAAAAATTGCTTGCA